>JAUEJL010097647.1:0-25878 GCA_032274825.1 Drosophyllum lusitanicum
TTTTACAAATCACATGTGATTGTATACTGAATCACATGTGATTGAATATTAAAATTTCAGGACTATATTTTTTAAATGGACTTTATTGAACACAACTCAATAATAATAATAATAATAATAATAATAACAACAACAACATAAGTCAAAATATTTATCTTTCATATTTAATATATATAAAGAAAATGAGTTATGATGTCATCATGTTATTTTTAAAAAAAATTTCATCAGTCATACCTTTTTACTTTTTCAAATGGATGATAAATGAGTTATTTCCTCAAATGCTATTTTTTAAGTGATTTAGTTTGTTAACACTTAAATATTTTAACAAAAATATTTATTTAAATCATTTACTAGATGCATCTACCAATTTTATTGGTTTTTTTAATATAAATACGTATATCAACTGGATTAAATTAAATTTTTCAAATTTGATTATAAAGAGGTTTTATAAAAAATGTGATGACGATGTTATGTATGAATTTTTTATTTTTAATAGATTTATTTCCCTATTAAAAGATTTTATATCTCTATGTATGATCTACAATTATTTTACTATATGTTTGTATCTTTTAACACTATAAAATTTTAAAATTTATTTTAACCATCTTCGGTGTTTATACACGAATTGTTAAACTAGAAAGTAAAATTAAAACATAATAATTAATTTATTTGAGTACAATACTCTGAACTTTAGTCAATTCTTTTATATATGCACGATGGAGATAGATTCTAAATATGTTCGTGTCATTGATTATCTAGATTTATTGATCATACACTACAAACTAACGTAGAAAACCAATAAAACTGGTCCGGGTACGGGAACAATAAACGAGGTCGAGGAAAACCCGACTTTTCCAACAGGTACACGGATACCTGCTAATGACTCTTTACAGTGACTAGATCGTTAACTATATCGCCAATCCATTATGAAGAAGCATATCAAAAACGTTTTTAGTGTAAAAACATTGTTTAATATATTTGGAAACATATATGACTTCAACATTAACTGGGTAAATACATATTAATTTAGTTGTTTTGTCATTTGAAAATCTTGATAACAAGTTTATAAGAATGTCTCATAATATATTATCATTTGTTTCAAAAATCTTAAGAATTGCATATTTATTTTATTTGCTCATTTTTATTACATACAAGTGATTTAGTTTAGCCCAATTTGAACTGGACTTGGGCCTCCAACAATCCAGTTTTTAGGTAAAAAGAAAAGCTATTTTTCTTTTGTCTTTACATGGGGAAAATAATTAGATATTCTTTTTTTTTTTATTCTTTAGACTCTAAGTTAGTGTAGGCATTCATAACAAGCTGCTTTTTTTTTTTGGGGAAAGACAGCTAGCATAGTTAGTGGCTTAGTGCCTAGTGCCTTCATAGTTCATACTTCCAGTTCCTAATATTGAAGACCAAGCTAATTTTAGAATGATGCTTTAAATTCTATTTTTTTTTTGGAAAGACAAGATGTTTTTTCTAAGAGATGTGATATATTCCTGCTTTTTTTCTTTTATGGATAGTTTGTTAAAATAAAATTATTAAGCGTCGAATGATTCTGTGTCTGAATAATTTAAAGGTTCTGAATGAACAAGGTGAATGACTTAAATTATCATTTTAAACTTAATAGTGATATATTATATTATAAGATATGATTGTTTAACAAGGCAATGTGTGAAAGACGGAGTATTAGAGTAAAATATTTGGTGCTTAATGATTCATAATGTACTTTAAGGTAGAATGATTCAGCAACGTTCTAGTGTTTCATTTAGTACAGTCTTCATTCAAAAGCAGCAATCAAACACGCTGAATGTTAAACGATTTAACATTCAGCGCTGAATGGTTCCATTAAGCAACAAACAAACAACCTCTTACTTATCATCCTACTCACAAGGTCAACATAAGTGTCAAAATCAATGGAGAAGATTAGAAAAAAGAATTAGGGGACTCAGCATATCATTTTATGATGAGTAATATGAAAAAATAGAAGGATATATAATTTTTCTTTTTGAGAATATCTTAAAGGTAAAGACAAAAACAGACAAAACTTCTTACCCATCTTATTAATACAAATCCAAAAAATCAAAGATATAAAACACAAAAACCATAACCATTTAATGATAAGCACTCGCCAAATCTGTAGAAGGCATATCAATTAAACCCCATAAAAAGGATAGTTGGACCTGGGCTTTTGATTGATCGGGCTCCTTCACTGTGAAAAGATTGTCATGCCTAATACAAAGTGAGGTGTTAAAAGAGCTTCCAAATGAAAACTGGTTCAGGTGGAATAATTTAGTTCCCGAAAAATGAATATATGTGTTTGGAGGGCAGCTCTAAATCGCCTCCCAACTAGGACTAACCTAGTCAAGAGAGGGATCTCGATTCGGTCAAATGCGTGCTTGTTATGTGGGTTATTGGAAGAGGATGTAAACCATGTGGTAGCTACCTGCAATTCAGTCAAGAGGGTCTGGAGCAAAGTGTTTGCATGGTGGGAAGTCAATCTCCCAATCAGTCTTACGGTCTCTTCGTTTTTGACTGCCACACCAACTGGAGGATGTATCACAGCAAAAGTTTTCAAAGGAGTTTGCTATTCTACAATTTGAGAGTTATGAAGGTGGAGAAACCAAATCCTACTTGCAAAAGAGGAGGAAAAACAAGCGCTTCTGATCCGGGATATCTTTGCTGCAATTGTTCCTCTTACCTATCTTTGGATTTCAAATAGGATAAAAAAAGGTAACGTTTCTTAGGATACTTGGGTTAAACAACCTTGAAAAATGGGAGTTGGTTAACTTGTATCTTGTTTGTGTGGCCTTCATCTTAAAGGTCTAGATAAAGCTTGTACATATTTTATCCTATATATTGAGAGTCCTTGCCTTCAAAAAAAAAAAAGATTCATATAATCATATGAAGTTGATGATCTGCCTTCTATTTTCCACAACTCGTATTATCAAAGAAAACTACCATTCCTTGTAGCTTCTTTCAAATTATTTTAGTTAGAGGAAAAGATTAAAATAAAATAAAATATAGCGTGTTAAATAATATTTAGATGAAGCTTGAAAAATTAAATTTTTTAATGTTAATTTTAACTTATAAGAAATTATTTAAATAAATATGAATAGCTTTAACTTTTATAAAAGTACATTAACGTAACTAGGTTATATGCCAGTGTAAACTCAAGTGTAGGCAATTAAAAAATGATGTTAATTTTAACTAAATAAAAGGTTATGATTGTCTAATTAAATTATGAAAATTAGTCTTTTATTAATACAACTAGATTAAATGCCCGGGTGATACACGAGTGGTTTAAAAAATAATAAATATTAAACATTAATAAAAAGATATTAAATAATTATAAAACGCTAATAAAATGAGAATTTAAAAAAATAACGACATATAGCGTCAACACTCAGATTAGCGGTGAAAACGTCCACACGAAAGAGAGTGCAGATGTGACGGTAGAAACATAGCATTATGATACGATGAAACATGATTGTATTCCTTGTATAAGTTATTGATAACTATTATTACTATTAGTGGCAATAAAGTTACCGGTTATAATTAAAAAAGAATTTAACATGATTATATAATGTTTTTGAATGATAAAACTAAAAATTTAGTTAAATATGATATTTAAAATATTATAAGAAGTAAATATGATATTTGTAAATTAAGATGGATAGATAGAATATTTTAATATTTAGAAAGGGCATATATGAAATTATTTTTAATAATTTTGGTTTAAATTAAAGTCAAAATTAAATCTAATTTTGACCAAGAAAAGTCAAAATTGAATTTTAATTTTTTTCAAAATGGATAGTTAAGATTTGATAATTAAAACTTTTATCTATATCTAATAGCTAGAATCATCTAATAGATTATATTGAAATTAGTATTTATACTAGAAGATAGAAGATAAAATATTGTTTATTGAATTGATGGATTAAATTAATCAAAACATTGACCAATCTTTAACCTTTATTTTAAACCAAAAATTTATTAATAAATGTCTTAAAGATTGAAACAAGATGCAAAGATCTTACAATAACCATGCCAAAAATAAAACATCAAAATTTAATCATACTATCCCATTGCCCCCTTTGTCTTTGACATTAAGAAAGCAATTACCACCATTGCAACACAAGATAAATTGCTAAAAATTTCCATACTATCACAAGCAAAATCCTTAAGGACGATTTATTAGTCTTCCAATATCCAAAATCCTATCTCTATTTCATCGAGAGTTCACCTTCACCGGAGACCCTAACCCAAAAGATTTCTCAGGCCACTAAAAATTCGACCTTATTGACGAATAATTATAACATATTAAATTTGAATATTTTTTACTTTAAATTAAAAATTAACACAGATTAAATTAATTGTTGTCAAAATTAAGTTTCATCTTTAAACTAAGTCATCAAAAAGTTTATTAAAATACTAAAGTGATATAAACGTTTTCTAACAATATTTACATGATTCTAATATTTTGTAATATATTAAATTTTTTTTGAACAGCAACAAAATTCTATAAAATTATTTAAAAAATTATTAACGTTTATAAATTCTATAAGAATGTTGGATTTTTAAATATATTTTTATAGTAAAACGATTGACTTGGAAGTGATCGAGGTGAAAGAGTCAAAGAAATGGAGACTTTGACCGATTTGAAGTTAATGACACCACACTTAAAAGTCAGCACCACGGACAGGTGTTGAGCTGTCGTCGGTGGCCTCATTCTGACCAGACAGTTGGCAACTTGGCATCTACTTTTACTTTACTACCCTCCCCATCTTAATTAATTTAATTTTGGAAATTTAACCAATGGTTTCTTTTTTAATTATAATATATATCTAGGTTTTAACTTTTTCTCAAATATTACTTATATTAAAATTTTTATTTTTTTATACTTTGTCTTTCTACTTATTAAGTTATAACATGTCCAATCCACTAATTTTCTTTTTTTTGAATCGAGTTGATGATTTAATAAAAAAATATAGATTATGTCTTATAAACTTTAAGTTAAAAGAGTTATTTAGTTGTTGTACAAAATGATAAAAAGAAAAAATATACAACATTCAACAACAACAAAAACTATATCCAGTCCTGTATAAATCGGTTATAACGAGATAAGATATAAATAATCATACATTTATTCTTAGGTAGAAAGACAAGAAATATACATTAACATAAAAATTAAAAAATATATATTTCAACGTATGTTGAACGAAACTATAATATAGACAAAAACGCTCCTTCACAAAAATTATTTTAAAGTATACATTTTTATTGCAATATCTAATATAAGTTTTTGTAATTTTTGTATTCACTTAATAAAATTTAAAAGATCAAGAAAATATTGTTAATTATATTTTTTTGTCTCTAAGATTTAGTTAAAATTATAAATTTGATCAGTGAGTCACAATTTGTACGGTTCAGTCTTCAACTCAATTTTCTTATACTATTAATCTTTCATCTATTCAAAATGACCAAATTAATTATCAATCTTTCCTTAATTTATTATTTTCTTTGTATATTAGTTTATTTTAGAACATTAAATTTTTAACTGTTTAAGCCTTTTCTAAAAAAATATTTTAACCTTTCTATTCTTTTCTAATTGAAATAACAATGAAAATAGATTATTTTATATTATTAAAACCACACTAATTAATTACATGATTTTTCTTTTTTTTTCTTCAAATTTTTAAATGTATTATTTTCTCATAATATTTTACATCAAATAACACGCTTGAGAGACATAAACCATTCTAATTAGTTAATTAGAAGATTAAAATTAGCTGTTAGATCTTGCAATTTAATCCCCTCATTAATATTTTTTTAATTATTTCTTTTATTAATTTCATATTTAGACATCTCACGTCTCTCTATATCTCTCTGGTTCATAGCTGTCGAGATGAAGCTAGAGTTTCTCACTTTCTTGAAATCAATAAATATTTTAGAAACACAAAACTACACACTAGTTTAGTGCTCTATAGTCTACAACGGTTTAATATATATAATATTGTTTCTTTAATCTAGTAGAGTAATTAACAGCTAGATATCTAAAATATTAATTTTTCATAATTAAAAATAAAAAAAAAAGCTTGCGCATCAAAGTTTATATTATCAATGCTTTGTAATTAATGATATTACAAATAAGTGAAATTATATATGAATTATGATTTTTTAACAGCCGAATGCACACTCATATAATTTTACACCTAACATCCATACCCAGAATTAAAACTCACAGTCTTAAAGTTGTAGTACACCTTTTTTAATTTCTATATCGCTGGAACATGACCCTTTAATTATATAAATTATGTCTTAATTAAAATAAATAATCACCACTAATAATTATTTTGAATCCCATCGCCCATTCCCTCGATGCCACGTATCTCGAACATGCTCACCTACACACACGGCTTTGGTATCCACTTCGGGTTTGTTTCAAATGTGGGTTCATGTGTAGTCTTTCAGATTCAATTGTGTATATGCATGTTGAGATTGTCAAGTGTTGTGTATGTGTTCTACATTGTGGGGTTCGATTTGAATGGGTCGATCTTCTAGATCTTGGGGTTCGATTTGAATGGATCGATCTTATGGATCTAGGGGTTCGATTTAAATAGGTCTTCCATATGGTATTCTTGGTTCATTTTCCTATCCTGATTTGTAGTTCAATATAGCGTTCTTGGGTTTTAATTTATGCCGGAGATGTTTTGTTATTTGGTTTTGAACGAGTATTCTAAATTTAGAAAGGTGATAGCATATTATTATTATTACGTGTATATTACTTGGAATGAGGTAACAACATTTGCTCACGTATAGACATCAATTCATCTTCAAGCTTTGTTGTTGAACTGCAAAAAAAATATTCTATTAAAGAAAACTATAGCAAATATCAAAGAGCATTAAAGTTGCGGTATTGAAGTTTGAAAAAAGTGTTCTTAAACAATAAAGTTATGGGTTCAAATTCCAATAGGGAACATATGATATCGAATCAAGTGAGTGTGTGTAAAGCTATTATAAAAAAAAACTAGATCGATAGAACAAACATTTGTTTACTCCAAATCAAACATTCACCCCCCAACCCCCCACAAAAAAAATGGTGAAAAGATTCAATATTTTAATTTATAAAAGTATCAATAAATTAAATTTGAGGAGGTAGATGGGAAACGTGGCCATAATTAAGACCAATCTTGTACGTACGGTATAATGTACGCCCATTTTAATACGTACAACTGCTACCAAGTGTCATAAATAAATATGAATATAATAACAATAAAATCAAACAGGCTGCATGGCATGTCATGGGAATGGGATCTAGATAACTATTTAATTGAATAATCTTAAGTAATCATGCCTTTTAACATGATGTTTATAAATTATATATGGGGTGTTTGAGATTACTTATCAAACACACTTTTAAATTTACACCAATATCCTCTATAAAACTTTTTGTTGTGACATCTAACAATATTTATTTAACCTTCAAATAAAATATAATTATAGGTAGTTTAATTATACTTGGATATTCAAAATAGTTTATTGGTTTACATAATATATATAGGGCAAATTGAGATAAAATATAATGAACGCTAGTCTAATTTTCATTATATGCAACAAACTTCAATTTGTACCTAAAAATGCAACAATCTTTTTAAGACGGTTCAATGTATATAACTAGTAACCTCATAACCAGGTTACTGGTATTTTTCCTAAATTTTTAATTTCTAATTCATGTGTTTCTTGATGTCCTTGAAAGTTCATCTTATTGTCTCAAAGGTTCTTGAGCATGCATATGAACATTGATTTACACGTAATCAAAATCATTCAATCGTGAGCATGCACATGGAAGATGACATGAGTGGGTTCAGATCTCATCGTGAACTCTCTCCTCTCACTATTTGGTTTGCGTTCGAAGGAGTTAGGGTTGCCGGACCATAATCGCTTTGAATGATGTGAATTTGAAAAATGAAATTTGCAGATCTAACCCTAGAACATTCGTTTGCATATTTGGACCATTTGAAGTCAAAATTTGCGGATTTGACCCTAATCGATTTTACCAAGCAGATCTTAATTTGAAAGTTAAAAATAATAATGCATTATTCGCATATCTGAACTATTTAAAGTTGAAGTTTGCAATTCTCGACCATTTAAACCCTAATCTTTTTAACAATCGAAAGTTGGTGAAGGAAATTGGTGAAGAAGATGCAACACAAGAAAATCTTCATATATTTTTAGTTCAAAAATAAAAAGAATGAAAAGGGGGTAAACCGGTTGCCAACCTATGATAATAGGTTAATTGCATACAATAAACCTAAATTTCAAGTCGGTTGTATTTTTAAGTACAAACTGAAATTGGTTGCATACAATTGGAATTAGGCTAAAGTTTGTTCTAATTTTGCGCAATTTACCCATAATATATTAGTTTAGGTGCCTTGTAAACACACGGATAACCATAACTATTTAAAGTAGGGCAAAATGTGCGAAAATACAACAAATTATGTCTATATTGTCATTGTATACAACCAACTTCATTTTGTATCTAAAAATATGATTAACTTGTAATTTTGATCCATTGTATATATTTAACCTTCATTTACCCGTTACCATCCGGTTTTATGAGTTCTTGCAGATCTACTTGTTCTCCATCACCATTGGTGTACCCAGAAATCCTGATGAAACATAAGTGAGAGTTTCTCTACGATTTGCTTCAACGAGGGCCGATGAACTGTACGATTTGAAAATCAACTTGCATAAACACATGTTCATCTTGAATGAGGAGGGAGACAAACGTGCATCTGCAATCGAGTAGGGTTTCAAATTTATAGATCTGAAGGATTTCTTGCAATAAACCTCTACAAGATCTATGATATGGACTTGATGAACTTGCAAATAGTTAATCTGTGACGGATTTAGTATTTTCTATAAACCTTTTCATTCAAAATTTTGTTCAAGTTTGATTAGGGTTCCATACACGATTCATTATGATGTGATTAGGGTTTCAAAATTGTTCAAGTTTCTGATGTGATCGGTTTCATAGGTGATTGATCTAATGCGATTAGGGCTTGTGGTCGATTTACGTATGCGATTTCGATATCCTTCTAGATCTAGCTACCCATCTGCAATTTGCTATGGTTCTTGTTCAGATTAGGGTTTGAGTAAGATTGTTCTTGTTCTATTCGTGTTTAGATTTTGGTTGTTCTTCGGATTTTATGATGTTCTTGTTCATATTTGCTACTTTCATTGTTAAGATTTTGGTTTTTATGTTGTTCTTGTTCAAAAACATGTTGTTCTGTTTCTAATTGTACACTAAGTTGTAAGTTGAGACCTGTGTATGATTATACACCAATTTGCAAGCTTCTGATTTAGAGAAAACAACATCCTGGTTGAAAAATTCAAAAATTAAGGAAATAACCGGTAACCTGTTAATCAGGTTACCTATTGTATACAATGGATCGAAATTACAAGCTAATCTTAGTTTTAGGTACAAAATGAAGTTGGTTGTATACAATGACACTATAGGCATAGTTTGTTGCATTTCGCACATTTTGCCCTTTAAAGTAAGGGTCAATAATGGTTTAGCAATCAAAGTTTTAGTTCAGTTTCGGTTTAACCATCAAAGTTTTTTTTCAAACGATTTTACCATAAAGTTTGAATTTATTATGATTTAAACCTCAAAAAAAATTTCAAATGATTTAAACCTTAAAGTTTTGTTAAAAAAATGAGTAATCACTTAAGTTTTGTATGGTTTTTTATTTTACTCTCTGTATTTGATTATGCATTTTAGTTCTATTAAAAATTTAACAAAACTTTGAGGGTTAAACCATTTTTTAACAAAATTTTAAGAGTTAAATCGTTTAGGAAAAAACTTTAAGGTTTAAACCAAAAAGATGATGTAACTTTGAGTATTAAATCATAAAAAATTCAAACTTCATGATAAAACCGTTTGAAAAAAAACTTTGATGGTTAAACCGAAACTAAACTAAATCTTTGATAGTTAACCCACTATTAACCCTACGTACTACGAATTCTTTAAGATAAAAATTCAACACATCGGGTTTGGAAGTTAGTTTATATTATTTATCTCTAGTTTGTGTTTTATTTCCGCTGTGACACGCGATAACTCACACCTTGTTAAACTATAATAGAACTAAATTAGATACCCGTATGATACACGACAAACGACATCTACACTTATACCAGCGGTGAAAGTGTCGACGGGAGGTTGAGGACAGACATGATGGCATGAACGTGATATCATCATACGAAGAGAGATGATTATATTTTTGTACAAATCATCGATCATTATTGTTACAATTAGGGCAAAAAGGTTAGTCTATATTGTTTAGAAAAATTTAAAATGATCATAAAATATTTTATATTGATAAAATTAAGAATTTGGTTAAGAATAATATTTTGATATTTTTATAAAGGGTAAATATGATATTTGTAAAGTAGGTTGGACAAATATGATATTTTAAAGTTTAAGAAAAGCATATATGAAATTTCCTTTTTAATTTTGATTCAATTTTGACTAAGAAAAGTCAAAATTGGAATTTAAAATTTGATTAAAATGGATGGTGGTAATCAAATTTATTTTATTAAATAAATGATTATGATCATCTAATAAAATTTTATTTTATTAAGTTTATTATTATTATTTTGCACAGGAATATACTACAATAACTCTGCACAATAAATATTGCAATTCAGGAAATTATATGATCTAAAATACTAAACATTAAATGTTAATTATAAAAAACAACATATATTTGATACGATATAATGTAATTAAATTTAAATGTGTATGATCCTTACTAAATTATAAGCAATTGTGCATGAACCTTAATTAGTCTCGTATGCAATTAAGGATTGCAGACCATTACAACGCGCAAACAAATAAACATGATAAAAATCTTCCCCCGAAAAGTTAATTTACTTCCTGAATGACAAATGATACCACAAACGAAGATATATCGTTCAATAAATAAGATAATTTATTTTCATTAAATAACTTACAAAGATTTGTATAGGTTGTCACAAGTCTAGTTGAGTCAAGACGCATGTCGAGTTGAGTTGAGTAAACCTTGTTCCAGTTCCTTTTGTCTTAGTTGCTTGTGTGCTTTTCTCTATCTTAATGATCGGATCACGAATTTATCCTATCAATAATGAGTTATTCTCCTTCAGAAGTAAGGTCGGGTAGGAACGATAAGCGGATGGGGTCATTGAGTTAGCCCAATAAAGAATATCTAATTTTTTTTATGTGTCCGGCAATAAAGAATAAGATGTTCTCGAGTTTCATGTAAAGAATGAAAGGAAGGATTTAAAGGGGTAGTTTAGGTTTATTTTGGTTTTAAATCTATCCTCTTAAAATTGTGATGATTTATTATTATTATTATTCGATATACTACTGCATTGCTATTTGGTAATCATAAGATTGTTAATTAAAAACTTCTATGGTATGGAGTCGAGCGATGCATGTCATGAGACTTTGCAGGGATAGTCATAATGATGGTTTTAATATATTGCTGAAGGTTGTGATACTTGACTTGGTGTAACATGTTGTAGGACCAAAATTTTGGTATAATTATTTTTTTATGTGTCCGGCAATAAAGAATATCAAAAAAAAAAATTATGTTTAATACTTTAATATTACTAATTGATTTTCACTAACAAAACTTGACTACTTTTGGCCTAATATTGAAATTTTTGGCAATTAGTAAGCTTGACATGATTCTTGTCAATTCAACATGTTTAAATTTTTGACATAATACTTAGGTTCTAATTCTTCCTAAAGCGTACTCATATCACTGCCCCTTATTCCTGATCAATTCTTTGAACTTAGATTCGTGCCCCTCTCCATGTTGGTTCTTCAATTCATGGTTGTGTGATCCATCATTAAAGGAAGTGGTTCTCGCTAATTGTTCCTCTTAACTCTCTCACAAGCTTCCGATTCTCCTTCCATCAAGCTTATGATGAAGTTAAAACACCTGAAGAACTGTCTTCGATCGTGAAGGCTTAAGAAAAATGGTGAAAAGTCATCTTCGATCTTTACCGAAAATGAAAACTTCATAGAGTTGGAAATCAAAGCTGAAACTGATTCATTATCTCCCACTGAGTAGTTTAAAGAATGGAGCCAACCGAAAACTCTTTTAAGTGGAAAAAATGGAATTAACGGATATTAAACAAAGAGATCGGGTAAATTGGACAAAGAATTTGAAATATTTAGAGGAACTCGTCATGGTGATCCTTTGACAATGTTTCTATTTATCATAGCAGTGAAAGGACTAAACATGACACTATGAAGCAAGGAACTCTGATTCGTTTCTAGGGCTACATCTTTAACATAATAGTCCACTAATTTCTCGGTTTTTATATGTGAATGACGCTCTATTTGTGGATGTTTGGTCTTTGATGAATTTACCGAATCTAATCCAAGTTCTTAGATGTTTTTACTTATCTTCAGGCTGAAAGTAAGCTTGGAAAAGACTATACTTTTTGGCGTTAGTGTAAACTTCCAAGAAGTCGTCCAGCTGCCCAACATTTTAAGGTGCTCCTTAGTTTCTTTACCTTTCAAATTTCTTGGACCTAAGGTTTGCGCCTCCATGAAGAGGATATCATCAACTGTTAATAAACAAGTTTAGGGTTTAGACTTACACAAGGTGATTCATGCTGCCAATAAGGAGGTGGTTTTCCAACATGATGACTTCGACTGAAACTTGTTTATTAACAGTTGGAAGTTTACTTGGTACCATCTATCATTATACAAAGCTCCTGAATTAGTTCTAAAGATTTTAGAAGGTATGCGAAGTAAATTATTTTGTGAGGTGATGATAACAAATTAAAAGATAATTTCATGGATTGCGTGGAAAGATATATCATCCCCGAAAGAACAAGGTGGTAGGTATAGGAAGCCTAAGAGCCCTCGGTATTATCCTTCTATCTAAATGGTGGCGGAGATTAAGTAAAGATAAAGACGAAATATGAAAAAAGGTTATTCACTCCATTCATGGTCAATACACATGCAACACACATAAAAATAGAAGAAAATCGTCTTACTGAGAACAAATAATTACTCACAAGATTGACTATGAAAAAAATTTAGAGCGTAGTAAGAAAATCGGTACCAATTGACACATGATCCTCAACAATCTAATTTACCAAATTGCCTCGGTCCATAAACTATGAGCCCAATGGCATACCAATATATAGCTAGGTATATTTCTAAGGGGAAAATACAAAAAAAATTTACAAATGTTGTCATTGTATGCAATTAATTTTATTTTTGTATCTAAAAGTACATACAATTTACAAATTTGGTTTATTGTATACAATTAGTAACCGGATTACCAATTGTATACAATGAACCAAATTTGTAAGTTGTTTGTATTTTTAGGTATAAAATACAGGTTATTTCTTTTATTTTTGGCCAAATTACAGGTAAGTTACCTGTTGTCATAGGTAATTTGCATACAATAAACCAAATTTGTAAGTTGTATGTATTTTTAGGTACAAAATAAAGTCAATTACGTACAATGACAATATTGGCAACATTTGTTATATTTTTACGTAATTTGCCCTATTTCTAATTGTAAAGTTGGTGATACATATAATGTAAATAAACCAAGTACAACAAAAAATAATAGTATATGTATATACAATGTAATCATCACCGACCTTTTATGTGATATTGATTATTTTCATATTTATAAGCACTTGTGGATCTTGTATAGCTAGTAATAGTCCCAAAAAGATGGGGACATTAAAATAAATATGACCACCCATTCAATTAAAGTTACAAGTATAGACTCATTCTACCAATGATTATATAACACATCTATAGCAAACTAAGACACCTAAGTATTCAATCAATTTGTCCAACTAAATATGAGGCCAGCATGAAAGTTAGGGGTTCATTATTTGATATTTCAACTATAGTTTCACAAGGAGCATAAATGTTGGACAATTATGATTTAATTAAAACTACATCCGGCTAATTGTTTAAGATTCGCGACCTTTATGTGTTTGATGCCTAACCATTTGTTGTTTATTCACCTCAGCGACCTCTGTTACCACCTTCGGCTTGCCATCCTTCGGCACTACCACGTTCAACTCAATGTCGTTCGGTATGCAAAACACCAAACCCACCTCAATGAAGCTTTAACATTCTAAACACAATTATTTCAACTATGATCCTAAAGCTTCACCAACGCTGAAGTATACATGTTGAAAGTTATTATTATAGTTACCTATCAAAGGTCTAGCCCGTGGCTTATATCCTTGAAGATTCATCTCATTTGAAACTCATCATAGTTAGAGATCACTTCACTCAATACTCAAACGCCAAAGTAGTAAACACTCAATACTCAAACGCCAAAGTAGTAAACACCTTCGAACTTTTTCAATACAAGACTTTTTCAGCCAAACCTCGTTTTTGACTTCTGAAGTTATTTACCCGAAGCATTACCAAACTAATATCTTTAAATTCGCCACTTCCCAAACTTGAAGCGAAAAGGAGTAACCTTCAAAGTTCATTAAGTATTCTAACCTTCAACCTTCGACACTTTAACCTTCGCTACTTACATAATCTATGCTTCAACTATGAATACCTTTAATTGTATCCTCTAGACTCAATCCCCAAAACATCTATCCAAAACCACTCTCGAAACACCATCTGGTTTATAAGTAAATCACTTGCTTGTTTATACATATATGCATACTAAAGTCTAAATAAAAATTGTTTGTTTGAAAATAACCATAATATTATACTATTCAAGAAATTCACTGTGAAACGCATCAACAATAGTACAACTTCAAACTCTCACTTATACTTATAATAGCCATCATAACTAAAATTTGTTATATTTATTGAACTAAGATAAACCTCGTTCAACAATTGTTTATACATTGCAAGTTACAACCTAAGATCAACCTTGAATTAACTCCCACTATGGTTTTCGTCTAATCATTTACCAAATTATCACCCCACATTAGTCTACGAATAAGGTCTTCTATCGCAAGGTAATGTCTTAAAATAATCAAATGACGAAAGAAGTTCCACTTGACATAGGAAAGACATAAAAAAATAGAACATCGCTGACCTTGTTAGATGTTACTCCGGAGACTCCTGGTTTATCTCCTCATGACTATTCAATGGGCTATCACTTCTTTGACTGTGGTCTGGTCTGATATGGTCCAAAATTAAAATTTCATACGAGAAAGCCGTTCACTATATTATAATTCATTGTGTCGGACGTCAAGCCGGACATGAATGGCCACATACACATCATCACCTTCCATCGAAAATAATAATATATACAAGATATGTGATCTATTGAATCATAATGTTCAATCATACTTTCTAGCCGAACATAAGTAACAATACCTTAGAAGTATTAATTTTTAGTTGTTAGACCAATATAAACATACCAAAACCCAAGTTTCTGACTAAGTGTATCAATTACTAACCTATAGCTATTACCCTTGTTCGGTCATTATAAATCGACCATCATTGCCCAAATATTATTCCATTAGAAATTGAATTTTTTTTAATTTGACTACTATTCTTCGGATATTATCGTCTCTCACTCATATATCAGCACCTTCCGGTTATATTTACGGATAGTGCATTTATGTTTAATAATTACCATAAGCTTACAACAATTTAGAAAAGGAAGACACAATAATAGATGTATACATACATGAAACTAACTTATTTAAGTTTAATCATACTAGTAAGCTAGTATAATTAAATTCGGGGACTACCACCATATTATTATGAAGATAAGATAAATAATGTGTCCCTTGTAAGGGAACTGAGAAAAAAATTCGAGATAGGTGAACGTGGAATATTCGGCAACCATCAAGAAAAATTTCGAAAATGAAAAATGAAGGTCTCCAAAATAAAACTATTTCATATGCAACCTTATATACACCGCGGAAAATCTCAAATCGTGGCAATAGGCTGAATTGCTGAAGTCAAATCGGTTGATACTCTTTGCCGATTTCATACAAAGAATATAAACAGTCCAATACATTTTGATCAACAATAGAGTGTGTGACGAAAAGGTATTTATTACCAAAGATTTACATCCACACAAAAACAAGATACATATTCATGGTATAATTTTTTAGTCTAGAGTAATTTGCCAAATTGAATGTTAACTCACTCTAGACTATGGACTTGATAACGTATGTATGAATGAGCTTTGAAATAAAGCTGATCCACAGCTAAACCTCGCGATCATCGGATCAACAGGTCCAGCCAACATCAAGAACGACCTTCAGAATAAAGCTGATCCATAGTTGAACCTCATGACCATCGGACAAACAAGCTCCTACCTATGTCAGGAACGACAATAAGCATTAAATGCTTAAAAGAAGGTCTAACCAAGCAAAGGATGTATCGGATAACCATTGGGTAATAGGATGTATCCTTTGACATTGAACACATTATAAATACCAACTCTCAAGGGAAGGTATTCCATCATCAACTCTCTTTACTTCACATTTACTCTCTCAATCTTTAATTTCTTACACGTATGTGTATTCTCCTACAAATATATACTAAAATTTTTCGTGTCGCACACTCGTACACAAGCGCATATATTTACGTCTCTATAATTACATATTATATGCAACTATAGGTGGATACATATAAGACTACATGTTTCGACTTATACAAATAGACTTTTATACATATAAAACACTTCTATTTTAAGTCTATGTACAAATGTATAAAAAATCGTGGTGATAAATACATAAATTATGCAAAAAATAGTAAATTTAGTCGGAAATCCGTCGAAAATTTTTGAAGGATTTCCGACGACTTGCTTTCTTCACAAATCCGTCGGTAACTGCAATCACTTCCGATGGATTTTCGATGACTTCTCACCCGCCGCAAATTCCGTCTGAAATCTGTCGCTAATACGCCAGAAAGTTGGTCCGACCCAAATCCGTCAGTAATCTATCAAAAAATTTCCGATAGATTTTATCCATTGGAAATTCCGTCAAAAATAGGGGATTTTCTAGTAGTGAAACTCTCGTGACAAGACTAACAGTGCTTTGTATTGCAGAATCATTCAAGTCTTACGAGATGAGCTGACTTCTTCTTACATTGACCTCAAGAAAACCGTTGTAACAACAACATTATTATATTAATATTGATACTAATACTAATAATAATAATAATATCATTATTAAAAAAACCAATGTTACTTATATTACAAAAAAGTTGAAAATGGTACACAAATTTAAAAGTTTCCTTAAAAGAAAATCAAATGCTACACAAATCAAAAAATTTTGAAAAGAATGTTACACAAATTGAAAGAATTACTTGTAAAATTGAAGATGTTACCGGTTTAGTAGGTCATCAACATGTCACGTTGCATTAATTGAATGCAAATTATTTTAATGACTTGGTTAGAAAAAAATTAAAAAATATTACTTAAATTGGAAATTATACAATGTTAACATATTAGACATTGTTACATTAAAGATTAATTAAATGTTTGTTACGATATATTGTAATTAAATGTGTATGATCTTTATTCATTTATAATTAATTGTGCATGAACGTTAGTCTATATGTAGTATTTAAGGATTGCAGAGTAATTATCTGCCAACAACATACAAACAAATAAACATGACTAAATCCTTCATCCTCTTCATATTTTGCGTCTTTCTTATTATCACAGGTATTTTTCTTATTTTGTAAGTGAAATTTATGCTGCCTAGTACTGTGTGCTAAGTATATTTTATTGTAATATAAATAATATTTATCTTTTTTCGATGATCCATCCTAAAGGGTTCTGTCTATCCGGTCCTATGACTAACAAATCTTATGGATCAGTCAAGTCAATGGTATAAGCCTGAAACGCCTAGCGCCTTTACATGGCCTAACGGCTTTAATTGGGCAACAACACGACGAAGTCCATGCTTGATTAATATCACTATGAACATCCGACCTAGACTTGACACTTGTTTGGCCAACCATATGTAATCTTACTATGGTGAGATTATTTGAATGATAGGAAAACCAGCTTGTTGTTCAACATATTCATAAGGGTTTAGCCGTTCATTAGGCTTATTTGAATATAAACATAATAAAAGGTAAGAAACTTACAATAACAATTGAAGAAATTCTCTACTCTTTGAAGAACACTGCAATCGGCAAGTGTGTTTATTAATACTAAGAAAATTTTTTACAAGAGTAGTAGAGAGAGATTACAAAGAGAGATATGTGGAGTAATGCCTTCATTCTACAATAGAGTGCCCTTTTATAGAGGGCTGATTGACCACTAACCAATAATATGGCCAACTAGTAGCAATTATTTGTCACCTACTTTTGACTATAATCAGTAATATTACATGATTATTCAGTATCACTTTTAGACTATGAACAGTGTCATTTTTTGTCCTTGGTTGAAGAAGATGCTTCTTCTTTTCCATTTTTATATGTAGGAGTTTCATATTTCTCCATTGCTTTCCTCTTCAATTCTTCAAGCAAAAGTTCTATTGAAAATTCATCATCTTCATTAGGCTGAGATTCTCCTTCTAAAACATTGTATTTGTTTTCATTGTGTAAGCTATCAACAGTTTTCATGGATTCATCTTATTTTGGTCTCGATTTATTGTTCATTTGTGTGTGTTGTTTTAGAGATAGAGTGTTTGTGATCATGTCATGAACTTGATCACAATAAGCTTTTATCAAATCTGCTTTGGAAATATTTTTCTGAGTTTGTAATGTCTTCATGATTTTTGAAGAATTTATAGAAGAATATTATTTTTGAGACTTATATTTAGCCACTTTCTCTTTGATCAAATCAATTGTTTCTTTATACTGGATATCACGTGTCTTAAAATCATTGGTAATCATTTTACTCCAGAATTTCGCAAGAAATCTTCTTTCTAAAACTAGAAATTGTCCATTTTTTGTTTCATAATTAACATTTGGTATCCATTTCCAGATCCAAAGGGATTGAAAATTCAATCATAAAATGCATTATGGGTATTCCCAATTTACAATGTCTTTGCTTCATTATCTCTATTTCTGTTAAGATTCCCATTAGGGGTCTATATGAATCCCACCATTTTAAAAACCAATTTGGCCATTGTTTGTTGTAGACCTTTGAACAAATCTTGAAGAACCAAGAATGTTTTTTCTTTGGATTTTCATAAAGAAAAGCTTTATTAAAGCTATCTATATAATCAAATAATTATATTTAATTAATACTTTTTGAGTGGGATGAGTAAATTATTTTCTCTTAATGGGCTTATTCCCCGTTTATTTATGGATATAACCTTTTTAATTATGACTTTACTGAAGTTATAAACTTCTGGCTGATTTGCTAAACTAAAATGTGATATTTCACATGACCCTGTATCCTTTAGGATGTGTTCATAATATGATCTTTATTTATATGATGTTGCTGCATATGATGTAGTATCAAAATATCTAGACATAATTGTTCAAGGATCATTATCTGCTTCAAAGTATGTCATTACACCATGATATTCCATTATAAGGATTACTTCTTTGGTAGGTATCTCCATGTATTCTAAGGAATCCTCATTTTCTTCTTGAGTTGTTATAGCAGCAAAGAAAGTATTACCTTCTTGACTATGTTGTTGTTTCCCCTTATATTCGAGAAATTCTTCCATCATTGGATCAGAAGCGATACTATCGCTAATTAGTTTTTTATTACCATGTTGAATTAGGATAGCCGGATTCCGGCCTCCTCCTCTTGACCCATAAGGGCCACTTCCTCTTCGTCTTCCTCTTCCTCTAGGAATCATTCCTGCAAATATTCTCGAGTTAAGAAATCGGAGAGATTATTATCCGACCCTTTCTTATAAGTTATTGTGAAATCGAACGGGGCTAAATGCGCCTGTCATCTTGCAAAAATTTGCTTAGAGACATCATGTTTAAATTCTTTATTAAACATACATTTAGCAACTTGACAATCTGTTTTGATAATAAAATGTTGATTATATAAATTATCTTGAAATTTTAAAATACATTTAACAATTGAAAGGATCTCTTTAGCCACAGTTAAATATTTCTGTTGGCTTGTGTTCCACTTTCTAGAATAAAACCTTACTAAAAAGTCTTGTTTAGTCTTTGGATTAATTTGTTCTAAAATTCCTCTATAGCCAACCTCCGATGCATCTGTCTCAATAAATTTTTCTCAATTAGGGTTTGCTAATGATAAACAAGGAAGATTACTAACCTTACTTTTTATTAATCTTACTACCTGAGTATGATTCTCAATCCATGGTGAAAGATTTTTCTTTAATCTATCGTATAAGATAGTTGTGTCTTGAGAAAGATTTTTGTAAAATGGTGATATATAATTTAAAGGGTAAATTGTATGAAAATACAATGAACTTTATCTTAATTATCATTGTATACAACCAACTTTATTTTTTTTTAAACAATACAATCAACGTCTATAATCCTCCCATTATATTCAAGTTGTTGTATACTATAGAAAATATGGAAAAGTTTATTGTATACAATGGTAGCTAAAGACTAGACACAGAAAAAAATTATTTGCATACAATAAAAAAAATTTAAAAGTTAGTTGTATTATTTTTAAGAATTTAAAGTTAGTTGTATACAATGACAATTAAGACAAAGTTAATTGTATTTTCATGCATTTTGCCCTAATTTAAACTTCCTAAAAATCTCTGTAATTGAGTTTTATCCAAAATTTGATCCGGAAATTTTGAAGCAAAATTTATACTTCTATTTATAGGAATTATCGTCCTTTTTCTATATTATGGCCAAAAAATCTAATTCTTGTTTGAAAAGGTACCTTTTTTTTATATTACTAAACCATTATTAATTATAATTTTTTTCAAATACATTTACATGTTTAAAATGAGATTCAATATCCTTAGAAAATATTAAGATATCATCTATATAAACAATTATAAAATCACTATAAGGATTAAAAATATCATTTATTATATTCTGAAATTCAAAAGGTGCATTTTTTAATCCAAATGGTATAATATTCCATTCATATTGTTCAAATGGGACATTAAAAGCAGTTTTATACCTATCCTCTTCTTCAATCTGAATCTACTAATATCCGGATTTTAAATCAAATTTTGAGAATATTAATGATTATGTAATCTATTCAATAAATCCTTTTTATTAGGAATTGGATATCTTATCCACTTTAAAACTTTATTAAAAGGTTTATAATTTATAACCAATCTAGGAACGCCACGTTCTTGTTCTGCATGTTTATTAACATAAAAAACAGTACATGACCAAGGAGATTTAGAAGGTCTGATCAACTTCTTTTCCAATAAAGAAGTTAATTCTTTTTTACATAATTCTAAATATTCAGAATTCATTTGACAGGGTCATGCTTTTGTCGGAATATATTTTTCATTAAAATTATCTTGATATTGAAGGATAACTATATGTTTCTTTCTATCCCAAAAAACATTAGGATGATCATT
Organism: Drosophyllum lusitanicum; assembly: GCA_032274825.1. Taxonomy (NCBI): domain Eukaryota; kingdom Viridiplantae; phylum Streptophyta; class Magnoliopsida; order Caryophyllales; family Drosophyllaceae; genus Drosophyllum; species Drosophyllum lusitanicum. The sequence continues at coordinate 21,478 of JAUEJL010097647.1, forward strand.
ACAAATTTTTAATGAAAATTGATATGTAATCATTTTGATTTAATCTTGTAATTTAGGATTTTGAAGTTTTTCATTAATTGTAAAAATATTTATTTCTTCTTTGAGAAAATTAATTTGTTTATTTTTTGCTATTAGCAAATCTTTTATTTCTGTTATCATTCTAATGAATGGTTGTGTTATAAATTAGATTGTAACTCCTTTCCTTGGAATGTTCCTATGATTCCATTTTTATCAAAAAAAATTTATTTGGAAAATCTTTTTAATGAAAGGAGTTCCTAATATCATTTCATTTGTCATATTTTTTACTAATAAAAAAACAGGTTGGAATACATATATTTTCTTGACAGATTTTTGCATTTGGTAATTTATATTGAATATGTAATTTCTGTCCATTAGCAGTACCTAAAAAATGAGTAGTCTTTTCATAGTATTTAGTTGGTATTAAACCTTTTGGATACGGTTTAAATCTGCTCCACTATCTACTAAGGCTATAAATTCTTTACTAAATATATTATTTATTAATAATTTAATATTTACTAACCATTTTTGTGAAGTTATTACTTCTAAGGTAGATAAAAATATTTTCTCTTCTTTTTTATTAGGTTGTCCGTAGGGGGAGACCCGAAGGCCTTCGGGCTTCTTTGGGTTGAGTGGGTTCCTTTGGGAACACCACTACTACCCTTTCGAGTTCCTTCCCTAATTTTTATTTTCGGTTTCGCCAACCCGAGAGAAATGACAGGCTTTTTCATTTTTCATTTTTTTTTCTTTTTTTTTTTGGTTTTTTAGTGAGAGTGGGGAGAGAGAAAAATATTTGGGTTGAATGGGAAGGGTGCTACTTGGGTTTTGGGTTAATTTGGGTCGGGAAAGAAAAAGTAAAAAAAGCTAATGTGGCAGTGATGTGACATTTGAGTTGATTTGGAAAGGGGAAGGGTGCTACTCATGGTCTTAACTAAATCTTTTATTAGTTCAGAAGATTTTGCTTTTTCTAAATCAAAAATTCTTTTTTCAAATCTTTCATTATTATTTTTGAGATTCTTAATATCTAATTTTAAATTTTCTATTTCTTTGACTAAATCTTGGGTCGTAGTATCTGATATATTAGGTTTATACCTATCATATCTTTCATTAAGCATTTTATACACTTTTTTTATCATAAGGATTTTTATTGGTAATTTCTAATTTGGAAGCTTCTCCTTTATTCAAAATTAATTGATCAATCATATCACATCTTAATTTTGAATCTTTGATTTGTTTAAACATTTCTAATGTTTCTTGATTTAATACATTTTCATATTTTGGAATTGTCATTGAGGTTTGTAAATTTCTTCTTCTAAATTTTATTGACAGGAACATTCTGATTCAGAAATATAACTTTCATCTTCTAAACAATTTAAATCTTATCAGAATCATTTGATTCTTTCGAAGATTTAGAATTAATAATAATTGTTGTAGACTTTCTTTAATATTATCATCGATATTTTTTTTTATCTTTTCCTTCATTCTACATTTATTTGCAAAGTGTCCAAATTTTCCACATTTATAACATGTCTTATTGTTTTGGTATTCCTTTCCTTTGTGAGGATTAAATTTTTTTTTAAAAGATTTTCTTTTTGGATATAACTCTTTTTTGGTATTCTTATTTTTTCTCATTCTTAAATTATCATAATGGATTTTACCTTTGGTGATTAGTTTTTTTTAAGTTGTTTATTCAATTTAATTTCATTACACAGGGCTAGACCTTCTTGTATAACTATGCCTATTAATTTTCCATAAGTAAAATCATTATATTTAATATTAATATTGTTACCTTGAATATTTCTTCAGACTCTTTCCGCAAATTAGTTTGGTAATCCATCTATAAATTTGGATTTCCAGTAATCATTATTGGCCTCTCGGAGTTCCATTACTCTAGCTAAAAATGTATATTTATACCATCTGAATGATGTAAGAGTCTTGCATCAAAGTCCATTTAACAAAGTTCTGATATGTTCAGAATTTTGAGACCATTTTCCTATAAAATGTTCTATAATATTTACTATTAATGTGTAAACTGCAGTCGACATTGGTTTACCATCACACCAATTTTAGTAGCATATACTATTTCATTTTGACTATAAATTGTGAGATAATTATCCCACCATCCTTTTAATTGTCCTGTAAATCCTGATATTATCATATTGGCTACAGTTTTATCATTATTTTCATTATTTTTAGCAATTGTGTTATACATCATCATCCTATAAAACATGTTATATACCTGTTTTTCAGTGTATCCATCTAAATTCCATTCATAAATGCTTTTACCATTATAACTATTATTAATGGTATACTCTTGTTCCTCATGTAAAACATCTTGAGGAGTTGGTCTAGGATAGTAAAACATTCTTTGTGTAGGTTTATTAGCGTACCTACTATTATATTTTTTATCTTATTTAATTGTTCTTGAATTTGATTCTCACATTTTGATTCATCATGTGAATTATTTTCTAATTTTCTTATAGTATTTAGTTTTAATTGGTCAAATTGTTTTCTTAAAACTTTTTCTAATTCTGTGGTTGATTTTAATTTAAAATCTGTTACCTCTGGTGGAGGTTGAATACTTGGAGTGATTTTATTATTTTTTATTTCTTCTGGTTTTATTTTTTCCATAAAGGTTCTATTATTTGATGAATCGAAAATATCTGTTGACCTAAGACTGTTAAATATATATTTGTATAATTTTGTTTTTGCAAAATATTATTTATATGTTTCGTAGTAATTTTAAGAGTATTATCTTCAAATAATTTTGGTAAGGGGCATAACTTATTATTGTATTTCCTTTTTTTATTTGAAATGGCTGTTGTGGTGGGAAGACTGTTTTTTGTACATCACCACTATAAAGAGTATAATTTCTTTCAAGAGTGGAGATATAATTAATTACATATTTATTAATGAACCAAGGGACAAAAAAAATATAACTTGGTTTACTTTAGTTAAATCTGAATAAAATTCTTCTTGAAGATATAGCCTTTCTTCTTTTGAAGTATTTTCATCTTATAAAAGATCCGGGATTAAAATCAATTTTTTCGGTTTTATCCATTTAAAACTGAAAAATCTGCTTCTGAGGTTGTCATATCCTCGTGAACAATATTATTTTTATCAATTCTTAAATATTCAATTTTTGCATTAATTTCCACTCTCATATGAGAAGTAGAAACCCTTGATGGAATTGTAGAAGGTATTTCCATCTTATAATCTAATGGAGAAATGTATGAGTACGATATATTAGATCTACTTCTTCTAAGAGCAGTATTTTCTTCTTCCTCTATATTATCTTCTTCAAAATCAATTTTTATTGTTCCATCTAAAGTTTGTAGTATTTTTGTTATATTATTATTAATTCTACGTTGAGGTGAAACTGTCTCTTCTAAAACCCATTTTTGTGAGAATTCTGTTTCATCCCATTTAATTAACCTTCTAGTTATAACCTTAGAAGTATCTAAATTACTTTCTATTATTATAGTTTCTTTATTTGATTTATTCATCATTTTACATTTGGGTGCTAAGGTTACTAAAGGCTTATAATAAATTCTATAGTAGAGATTTATAACCTCACTTCCAAGCTCATAGTCATAACCATAAGTTTTAATATTTAAAGTTAAAGCTTTCAAAATATTAATATCTGTTAAAGATAACTGCAAATCTGGGTACACATTAAAATAAACTTGACCATGAGTCAAACTGGACTGCATTATTCCTATAAAGATTGTTTCCAATTTTTGTTGCGTCCATCATGCAAAACAACTAAAAAGCTTTCAGGTAACCCCTTTAAGGTTAGCAAAACAACTAAAAAGCTTTCGGGTAACCCCTTTAAGTTTATTGGTTTTAAAGCAGTTTGTACTAAACCAATATGTATATCCAATATGTATATATTTAATTTTTTCTTGTTGATATTTATTAATATCATTCTGAGAAGTCTTATTACCATATCATTTTCATTTAATGATATTATTTCTTTAGTTGTTTTTACAGTTTATATTAAACCTAATTCCTCAAAAGTTTTGAGTTCATATAGAATTTTTGTTGGGATTTTTGGAATTGACCATTTATTTAAAACATCTAAATCTTTAGGAATATGATATTTTTCACTTTTAATATTTTTGATAGAATTTCTGTCGTTTCTTTTAAATATATGTAAAAAATTCATTTTTAAAAGATGAATATGTTGAACAATTTTCCTGATTTTCTCTTTTCTTAAAAGTATCAACAACCATGGCTCTATACCATACAAGGTCCATTAAGCACTGATTGACACAAGTGCGAGTCAAAGTAATCGATTTACAGATGATATTATTATTATTATTATTATTATTATTATTATTATTATTATTATTATTATTATTATTATTATTATTATTATTA
>JAUEJL010097648.1:0-13547 GCA_032274825.1 Drosophyllum lusitanicum
GCCCGAGTTTGAGATTGAATACTCTTACAAGTACCCAATTCCCTCAAACTTAGGCTCTGATACCTAATTGTAACACCACATCTGAAAACAGTGAATTAACTGAAAATTCAAGTTTTTAATCCGCGTGGTCCCCTTTCAAATTCATAAACATCAGATTAAGCAGCGGAATTTAATTTCAAAAAGCTTATATCACATATTTACATCATATGATTCTGAAACAACTGTTTGTTGTTACCTAACACAACGACCGACCATAACGACAAATGTTTACATCTTACAAAAGTGTTCCATCCCAAAACAAATACATCCAGCAACAGGTAACTCCGCTCACCAGGCTGCCTAATCTTCATATGTAAAAATGGTCAACATAACAACATTAGCAATACAACATAGCTAGTGAGTACTAACTTATCATAAACATCAATAAAGCAAGTCATACGTCATATAAGCAATCAATAAATCAATCAACGCTATCTTATCACACAGCGGCGTGCTGATAAAATCAGTAAGAATCATGTCTTGCAGGATAGCTAGTCCCACTCATAGATCCAGACCCAGGAATCAGACACAACCAACCGCGCTTGTGGGAAAGCATAAAGCAATCCACCCAACATCATTTTGGAACCATTGGCTCCACGGAAATCTAGTTACAACCGATTGATTTCCCTTAGGCATATAAGGAACGGTGGTACTGCAGAACCCAGACCTAGTAGGCCCCAAGTCTCCGTTGATCCCATTATGACCCCGAAAGCCCTCTGGAATCCAGCTACAACCGGCTGACCACAATCTACTAGTGGGGTTCAGCTACAACCAGCTGACCTTAATTCACTCTCAGTCCACGGACCATTCACATGCACACATACTTATGATCCCATAAGGATCAATCAACTTGCACGCAACATCATTCATTCATGCATGCATCGTACATTCATTCATCATACATAACATCATTATTAACTAGGCTGTTCCAATCTGGACCCGCAGGCATGCACCTAATTCATGTTCTACAAGCATTGAGCAAGGCGTAGCATACTGACAACATAATAAGACTTTCACCTCCGTTCCTAAGCATACCTTCAATAAAAACTTAAGCATACATCGTACTATTGTACATAATCACTCAATTAGTCATCTAGCAATCAAGTCTCCCTCTCTTGAGACTTATGAAACCCGGTACTCACCTGAGTGCTTATATCAACACATACTCTGTTCTGGCTTCGCTAACGCGCCAGGTTCACCCAAAACACGTCGTTACTCACATTAAACGTACACACAAAGTTCTATTACTAGAACACGTACAAGAACCATCTAGGTTCCATTAACATCTTAAAATAACCTCACATGAATCAGCACAACATGTGCCTTTAAAACGCTTAACATTAAAAAATGAACTTTTCTTATTTTTCACCCGACGCGTCGCGTCCAAGAGCCGGACGCGTCGCGTCGCGACCTTCATGCGAAAGTCGGACCAACAAAGGTCGGATCATTCATGCGAAAGTCGGATGGCCCATGCGACCATCGGACCTCCTCATGCGACTGTCGGATCATGAAAGTCGGACCAAGAAAGTCGGATGAACAAATGTCGGATGAAAAGTGAAAGTCGCACGACATATGCGGGAACGCGTCGCGTCCCCTTGTTCGACGCGTCGCGTCGCGTGCTAACCTGCAGTTCATCTTCTTCTTGTTCATCCTCCATCCGACTTATATCAAAACCCAACTTATTTCCAGATTCTTAAACTCGTCTTTTTCACTTCAAAAACCACTTTAAACATCATCTAACATCTATACAATCATCAAGAACTCATCAACTCCAATTATAAACATCAAACATGGAAAACCCACTTGTCAAGTAAGCTTTCCATGTTCAACCATGGAGTTCTTCATTTATTTATGAGTTCTAACAACAAACTTACATATATCTAGCACTAAACATGTTTAATCTTCACAACAAACATCATACTAACCTTTGTTTGCTTTAATAACTTCAAATCTTCAATCTTCTTCTTTCAAGAAACTCACGAGAGAGATAGCTAGTGTGTGTTTTTCTTCTTTTGACTTTATGAGTCAATTTCAACAAATACACACACATATATACAATCTTATCCAGAGGCCAGCCGCCTCTGGACTTCTCATCTAAAATATCTTCTTTTCTTTTTCTTTAACTTCTTTTTTTCTTTTAATCATTCTAATACACACACACAAACACACATATATATATATTTCTAACCACAAGTACACCAATATATATATATATATATATATATACAATAACTGCAACATCCCAACTTTCTTACATACGTAACTAGAATATCCTCCTATTTTATCACTTACATACGCGTACACACTTAATTACAACTGGGCCCAAATCGAGGATGTTACAAATATATATTTTTTATTTTATTGTTTTAAAAAACTATTTTAATAACTAATAAAATAACAGATTAAAAAGAGAAGAAATAAAAAAACAGAAAAAGAAGAAAAAATAGATATGTTGTTCAACCTATTACGTTTTCTAATACCGTATTCCACATATGTTATATTCTTAAAACTGAACAAGTTGTCAAGCACAAATTATTGTCATCATCTCCGTATTGCGCGTGTATAATACTAATTTTCTCAAAATACAGAAAAAATAATATGTGCTGGTTTAGCACCTAACTTAAGTGTTGGCGTGCTACACACTCACATGCATGTCTAATAAAGGTTAATTTTTTCATTTAAGTATTTGCTCATTAAAAATGTATATGAATGTAATAACACCTAACTTAAGTGTTATCATACTCACATACATGTTTAATAAATAATAATCTTATCATTTAAATATTTGTTGATTAAAAAAATATGTAAATATTACAACACTTAAATTAGGTGTTTCTAGCAATTATCATTTGCTCAAAAATATAATTGGAGTTGAATTTTTAAGCAAAAAACTCTTTATTTTGACGATCGCTTTTCATTTTTTACAAGTTTTATTTATAGTTTTTAAACTGTAAAAATTAAACTATTTTGTTATTAAAAGTCATTATTTACAATATATATATATATATATATATATATATATATATATATATATTTGTTCGATTAATTTTATTTGACCATCAATAAGAGTAAATTTTTTTACTTAACGATTTACGGATTTAACTAATTCTCTTTTTTTTTATCTCCTATTTTAATATAGACACTTGTTTAATTTTGAGTATAAAAATAAGTAGAGGATATATAACCTGTTTAAATAAACATATTTCTACTCCATCCTTATTTAAAACTATTTATAAAAAAAGAAAATAATCCGCATGTTAAAATCACCTAATTATTTGTTATACTTATAAACCTTTTTAATAAAAAATAGTTTAGTTATTTTTTATATACTCATTAAAATAGTTTATAAATATAATATCACTTAAATTAGTTGGTATTAAAATTACTTGTTATTTTCGCTTATAAAAAAGCTTTACATTTTTATTACGTAAATGAAAAGATACAATAATACTATTGAGGATATATGAGGCGTGGCGTCCCAATCTTGGCCTTTTGTGAGAATTTTGGCCTCGAGTTGCGTGCCGGATTATTGACTTGTATATTATCTATCCGATAATGACAAAGACCGTATCAAAAAATATATAGAGATATATATAAAAGAATGGTTAACATATTTATACTCAATTTATTTATAGTTTTAAAAGATTAGTTTTAACTTTTGGATTAATAACATCAATGTTTTATATTGTATTTTAAAATTTTGAGTGAGGTGGTATTTTCGTAATTTATATGTGATGCTTTTACAAATTATATGTGATGCTTTTACAAATTATATGTGATTGTATACTGAATCACATGTGATTGAATATTAAAATTTTAGGACTGTGTTTTTTACATTGACTTTATTGAACACATAAAATTTATAACTTCTTACTAAATATTTGTAGAAGAATGTTTAATATAGTTCACACTTAATTCATAGTCCTAAAAGACTAATTTTAGTCTTTGAATCAATGGCATTAATGGTCTCGATTGTATTTTAAAATTTTAAGCAGAGTGGTATTTTCGTAATTCACATGTGATATTTTTTCAAATCACATGTGATTGTACTGAATCATCTGCGATTGTATACTGAATCACCTGTGATTGAATATTAAGATTTTAGTACTATGTTTTTTACATGGACTTTATTGAACACAACTCAATATTTATAATTACTTTTCTACTTAATAAATTAAGAAATATGTTAAAAAATAAAGATTTGATATAAAAAAGAAGAGTAAATTACAAATTTTATCATTATTGTTTGTATAAAATTGCAGGTTTCGTCTTTTAGTCTAAAAATTACATATTTTTTCAACTTTAATCCTTTACACAAACGTCCGTTAACTTTAACTGTTAAAGTAGAAGCATTTTTATCATTCTTTCGGTTATCCTTGTGTTAGTCCAAAAATATCTTTGTAAGCTTTGTGTTCTTTTATATTAACTAAACAATGTAACTAGACTAGTATTGGGCTTAGACCACTCTGTAATAATAGCTAGACTAGTATTGTAAGCTCATGAGGCTTTAGCCCCATGTGACATTCTCTTTATATACCTTACAAACTAGGTTTGCAAGGTAACCTTTGCATTTGTAACTTCTACAGCTTGTAACTCACGTTCACAGCAATATCAACTTATCTTTAAGCTAAAGCAAAGTGTTCATACTTGTGTTCTTGAATAGTTCTTCTTATTTCTTACAAGTATCATCTAATTTACTCATCTCCATCACATATTTGGACTTTCAATTGGTATCAGAGCCAACTCCTTGCTGGATTCACTACAAAAAAAATGCTTTTTAGTGGCACACACTTTTAATGGTATTTAGTTTTTATTCCACTAATTAGCGTTTTCAGTGACACTTAGTTTATGTCATTAAAAAAATTAACGTTTTTAGTGGCATTTTATGATTTATGCCACTCGTATATACATTAATAGTGACATAAAAATTTAATATGCCATTATAAATTTAAACAAGTTATGACACATTATATTATATCATTAAATCAATTTATATATCTATTCAAAACCTCCTATTTGACACTATTACTCAAACTAAAAACACAAAAAATTGAAGAAATGGTGGGATCTTCTTTTTCATTCTCCCTCTAAACAAAATACTCATTCTCTCCATGATTTTATCAACCAAAATCTTCCCTCTCCATACAAATTGAAAAATCCCATTCTTGTTAAGTTATCATCGTTCTTCCCTCCCTCTCTCGTCACTCCTTTCATCTATTATCACTTCTATAACTTTCTTCCTTCCCTCCCCTGTGCCCTAAAAATGCCCTAGTTTTTTTATGCTACCTTTGTCCTGTGCCTGATTACTTTCAACAGCTTCATCACCATTGCATTTTTCGGCATACTTGAAGTCGTCGGCTTGATTGTGGTGTGCGGCGCTCGCAGACTTCATCTTATTTGTCTACTGTCTTCCGTTGTCCGGCTCATCTTATTTTTTCGATCGATTTCAGGTAAAATGTGGATACTACTATAAGTTTATTTATGTGAATCTCGATAAATCCATTGGAGAATGTAAAAACTTTAGGCACAAATGATTTTTTGTAGCTCTCGTTTTCTTGTTTTTACTGCATCACAAGTGTTGATTTTAGATCTGATTACTGTCAATTGTGTTTAGGTCTGTTAGGGTTTGTAATTATGATTTGGTTTGATTGCTATTGGTATTTTCTTGACATTAGATAGTTCAACGTTTTTAGATCTGATTAGGTTTGATTTTTTGATTGCTATTTGATTTGATTTTAGATCTGAATGCTGTCAATTTTGTTCAAAGTTTTTACGTTCCTATTCACGCTTCATTACGAGGCCAGGTTCGAAAGTTCATTTGTTTAAGACTCATATTCAAGATTCAAGGTTAGGTTTCATCTTTTGTTAAAGGTTCACATACAATTCTATTTGTCTTTGTTTGTGTAAGATTTATATATAACTTCATTGCCTGTTCAATCGATTTTGTTTTCTCTACACAGCGCTGAAAAGTACCATCAACCGCGTCTTGAATTAGGAGGTCGATTTGGGTTGCAATGACGTATTCTTTGTTGTCACTAGTATGTGTTTCTGGTACATCTATTTTGCTTATTATTGAATGTATAATTTGCAATAGCTTGAATGATATGTGTGCTTGTAGAATTTTTATTGTTCTCTATAGATATAACAAATATGACCAAACTTCATTGCCCAAAGCTTCATAGCTTTTTCAAGGTTTATGTTCACAGCTGGTTATTCTAAGGGTTCACTTCATCAATGCATGCCTGATTTTCATTTTTTAATAGACACAAACTAGAATAAAAAAGGAATCCTAATTAAAGTTGTTTAGTCTGATGAATTCATAAATTTTGTCTAAGTTGTGATCAACTATGCATTAATTTCACCAATGAGAAACTATAGCAACACTTCAATCAACATGCTTTTAAGATGGAGCAAGAGGACTATACATAAAAGGCTATCAATTGTTTGCCAAAGTCCCAATCGTATGAAGTAAGTTTGCAAGAACGATTGTTCATGAATCAAGCCATGAACAGGTTTGGTGTCAATGTTTCATCATTATTTATCTCAATTCTTTGAATTTTACTATCTAAATTCTACTATATATTCCATGGCTAAGGGTGCTGCAGTCTACAAGTGAGTTGTTTCCGAATTTGGTTCCTTCATTTTAATTATTGTTGTTTCTCTTTGCTTTAATTGCTTAATTGTAGTCATTAATTTATCCTCAAACATGGAACTATGCTTTTAAGTTGTTTTAGAGATTTATATATCTTTTTAAAGTGAGTTAGCTTTTGATTTGTTTTACACTACTATAGTTGCAGAATCTTAACATATATAAATAACACTAGCAACTATTTAGTCTAAATACTCAAATAGTATGTGCCAACTGAATTTTAAAGTACATAATAGACCATGCATACATGACTTGGATTTGTTCTTTCTTTTGTAGTCATAGGGTTGTTTTTAGTTTTTAGATCTTGGGTGCTTAGTCTTAAATTAATATGTTTACACTGAAGTTTTGCTACTTTTTTTTATTAATTGTAGTTTTTGTTGACATGTTGTTTATCAGCTTATAGCTTCCGGTAGTTATGACAAGTTTAGTAGTTTATTAGGGTTTGCTGTTTTTTATTGATTAAAAAGTTAATTGCTTATTTTATTAGTGTTTTGATTAACTCTACTTAATGCTACAAGCCTGCAAGTGATAGTTCATTATTGGTACTATAAATTATGTTCTAAATTCTTTTGTTTTTGTTTATATATTTTCAGAAGTTGAACCTGTGTAGCCTTGTATATGGAGAGTGACCAGTCTAGAATTGAAGGTAAAAGTTGAAAATTATGTCATCGTTACACGTAGTAGAATTTTGATATTTAGTTTCACAGGTATTATGTATTTGTTAAATTCAACTGGTTTATTTAGTAGCCAATAGTTTAGGATAAATATATTAATATGTGGTTTATTGGTTTGATTTTTGTTACTAAATATGAACTGGAATTTAATTCGTTGTATATAAAAGATTTTTTTAAAATATTTATACACATTTAGACCTTGTTTTTTTATTTAAAAACCGGGATAGAAAGTATATTTAGACACTGTTAAAAACCCCTTTTAGACCCGGCTTTAGAACCGGGGTTGAAGAGTTTTTAGCCCTGATTTTTTAACCGAGGTTGATTCTAGGCTTTTAGTCCCCCCTCAACCACCTTCAAAACCGGGGTTTAAAGTCTTAAAAAACCGGGGTTAAAAGTGATTTTTGTACTAGTGCTTATTTGTTTGGCTTCAAAAGTTTTTGGTCTTAATGGATCGATGGGGAACAATATATGTTTGTATCTAACAATAGAATTATGTAGAATATAGAGAGCTAGATGGTTATGATTGTTTTTGTTGTAAAGAGGTATACTAGATATCTTCTAACAAAGGATATGCACATTTCGTAAACTTATATCCATTATTTGTGCAGAGCACTACATGGCTGGAATATTTTACATGTACAATTCTAGTGGAATTGTTGCTGGTTATGTTTATGGTAGATAGGTATGCACCTGATCCTTTTTTCTTCCTATACACATTGACAACCACCCAAATAATCTATTTTGACCATAAGAGGTCAAGCTAAGTGATCTAGTTTTTTGTTTTGTAGGTTTGAAGAATAAGCACATGAAGATTGCGAATGGTGTTGAAGATTTGAGTTTTCATTCCCTATTTTTATTAGTCTAATTTTTTTGTAGGTTTCTTGTTTAATATTTAGATTTTTTTTAACACATTAGACATTTATTTCAAAGTTCAATCGAGTGTTAATATTATTATTTTTGCCTTTTAAAGTTTCGAATTTCATAGTTCTATTTTGTAGACAAATAAAGAAATCAATGTATCAAAATACATATTATAAACAATCTTGTTTACAACGGCATTTAATTTGATAAATGCAATTTAGTGACAAAAATAAGTAGTATGGATTTTCAAATAACAATAGTTGTCAGCCGCATCAAATTTGTGCCACAAATGTGTTTTTGTTTATTGTGACAAAAAAAGTGTCACTAAAAGCCTAAAAGCTTGTAGCGGCACATCAAAAAAGTGCCCCTAAAAAGTTTTAGTGGTAGCGCTTCTAGTGACACTTTTTTTTTGTGCCGATGATTTCCTAAGTGGTATTTGGTGGCACTTTTTTTGTTTTTGTGACACTTTTTGTATGCCATTAAATGACATTTTTTTGTAGTGAATGACGACATACAACTTCAACACCGAACCATTAGTGGAAGTGTCGAGCTGTCGACGCGAGGGGGGTAGATGTGACAGAAAAAACGTGGTATTATTAAGATACGTGACTGGGTTTCTTATACAAATCATCGATTATTATTGTTACAATTAGGGGCAATAAGTACAAGTATATCTTGGTTATAATTAATAAGGATTTAAAATGATTATAAAATTTGTTAAGATGATAAAACTAAAAATTTGGTTAAATATGATATTTTAAAATGTTATAAATGGTCTATATGATATTCATAAATTAAGGTGTTACAAATAAGATATTTTAGTTCTAAGAAGGGTATATATAAAATTTTTCTCTAATAATTTTTATTCAAATTACACGTTAAAATATAATTCAATTTTGACTAAGAAAATAGTTGGATTTTAATTTTTACCAAATGTATGGTTCATATTTGATAATTAATTTTTTTATCTAGATTAATAATTAAGATTGTCTAATAGATTTTATTAATGTTAGTCTTATATTAATAATAATAATAAAAATTAATAATTAAAAAAAGATTAATTAATTAATTAATAATTAAAAGATATTATTATTATTATTATTATATTACTAGCTTAACACCCTGTGTATAAACACGAGGATTGATTAAAATAAATTTTAAATATTTCTCATATTAAACATTACTAACATGTATAGTAAATAATTGTAAATCATACAAAAGTATTGCAATAAGAAACTTCATGAGCATTGTTTGTATTCTCTACCAATATTGTTTTTTGAATAGTGGATATAAATAACAAATAATAATATGAAATCGTTAACATAACTATGGAATAAATTAATGAATTAATTGATACTGCTAAGTTCTAAAAATGATTGGCGTCTGTTATTCTGGTGAACCGCGCTTTCTTGTTTTTTCTTGAAGACAATTCCATTGAAGTTATTTTAGGAGCTGATAGAAGATTGTTTTTATTCTTTGTAATTGAAAATTAAAGATAAAGAAGATTAAAGATTAAAGATTATTATTATTATTATAAATAGTAAACGGTAGAGATATATATTTGATTTTTAAATTGTTGAAGAATATTCCATCCAATATACGATAAATATGCTCACATGATTTATTTATATTTCTTTTCTTAAAACCATGCATTATTTGTATTTAGTGGATAAGAAACTTGAATAAGAGAATTTAAAATATATTTAAAAAAATTAATGGTTAGAATTTAATTTTTATTAAATAAAATATTAGGATTTGTAATTAAATTGATAAAGACTAGTTTATTATTTATATTAAAAAACATATAGACCGATTAAAAACGTATGCGGAGTCGCGGAGATCGATATCCAAATTACATTTTAATTATATGTAAATACAAAAATTAATATAGAATTTAAAGCTTGTCTGTTCAAATATATGGAACATGATCAACTAGTATCTTCCCGGCATGCCTACAAATTACACGCCGTCCGTCATATGACATTCAACAACTTATTAAACAAAGGAGAAAAGTAAAATAAAAAAATAAAACCATATACCCTCGATTTTAAATAATTTAAAATTACTAATTTATCCTTAATTTTAAACTAAATAGAAACTATTAAATGAAATAACTATTTGGTAGAGTTAATGACAATCTTATATGCTATTTTAAATCAATGTAAATTATCTTAATAATTAAAAAACTAATAATTAAACCTTTCAAATTAAATATTTTATCATATAATAAATATTTTAACTTAACTGTTAAAAATTACGTCTAACTAGAAGTATTAAATCTAAATAACATATAACCTACATTTATAAAAATGTATGGATTTTTTAAATGGGTAATATAATTAATATAAAATAGAGTTATAATATCAACACTCTTATTGAATTTTATATCAATATGAAATTTTATTAACACATTGTAATTTAGACAAGATACACACCACCCTTGATTTAAAAATGGAGAAGTTGTCAAAAAAAAATATTCGTCGCTGTATTGCGCGGGTACAGTGCTAATGTGTGTGTGTGTGTGTGTGTGTGTATTCCTAGGATAAGCGTTCATAATACATAACCTACATAACCAGTCTCAGCTTTTAGATATGGATGATTAATGGTTGGGATTACGAATGAATATACATTATACGTAAATCGAATATGTAGTTTCCGACCAAATATACAGTTGACGTAAATCGAATATGTAGTCGTAATCTCAACTATTGATCATCTAAATCTAAAGCTATGATTGGTTCTATAAATTCTGTATATGAAACTGGTTCTGTATTGATCATTGTTATATGTATGTATGTATGTATGTATAGAGACACTATTAAGGGAGAACAACTTTTCAGGGGAGAATAGATCTGGGCTGTTTTATTCTTGATCTGAGGGCTACAAAAATATGATGCATCTAAAAAACTAGATGCGTCTACCATATTTATCATCTTTTGCATCCGTTTTTTAATATAATCTTAAAGTTTATTGTTTGTATGTTATTGTGAATTAAAAATGAATGTAATTTAGTCAATTTCTTGATTTTTGCAACTCATACTTCGTGTACACCGTGAAAAAGGTGTTCTCCCCGAAACCTTACCATACACACGCATATGTGTGTGTGTCTAGGTTGAGTACGTGGTTCTCTTAATCCTAACATGTCAGAAGTCTTTTCGAAAACAGTCTCTCTATCCTACAAGTATATGTATGACTGTTTACTTCTTAGCTCACTTATATATCATTTCAGCGGAATTGGGTATTGTAATTGTTGTTGTCTCTTAATCGTAACATAAATTTGAGGGAAACCCAAGCGCCTAAGGGGAATCTGGTAAATAGCTAAAAATAATATTTTGATTTTTCAACTAAGAAGGGGAAGAGATAAACAAAATTTTGGCGACTTCTTTGGAACCTTAAAGACAAATCGCAACAGGCCTTTAATTCAGTCAGAATCATGAAAATGAATGAGCGAATCCTTCATACGGAAATCCTACAGCTTAATTAAGTGGGTTGTCATCTGTGCAGAGTCGTCGACAATCGCCTTCAATCAAAGATACCCAATCGAAGCAACGTACCAGACTTTTCTTAATTTAACATATTTATTAAACATAGGGACCAACTTTTGCTCATCATAATAATTGGAGCACCTATTATATATATATAATAGTGAGATTCGATACTATATATATATATATATATATATATATATATGTATGTATGTATGTATGTATATATATATGTATATATATTGTTACGTAATTAAGGAATTTTGCAATAAAATACATAAATAAATAAATTACTTCTATTAATAGCATCTCCCGGTTGATGCCTTGATGTTTTTGGAACAATATGACAAATACAATATTCGATTATATATATATATAGTAAATTGTCTGCTAATGTAGTTCGAATAAGTGGAACATTAAGATAGCATCTTTTCCGTGAGTCTGCATATACTTGTACGTAGTTGCGTGCCACAGATCGATTAAAGACGATGTTGTTGGCGGTGGTGTTAGGAGTGGTGCCGTTACTAGTCTGGCTCATGTGGTGGTGGAACGATTTATGGTACGGACTAGTTCTCCGCCTCCGGTCATCTGAAGGCGGCATACAGCTGCCTCCCGGCCACATGGGATTTCCAATCATCGGTGAAATGTTCACATTTCTTTGGTACTTCAAATCCCTTCGACGCCCTGACGATTATATCAATTCCAAGCGTCGCAAGTAACTATATATCTATTAGTTTCTGCTACCGTCTTTTATCTAAAATTTTATATTACTGTTATATATATAGAGTTGTGTTCAATAAAGTCCATTTAAAAAATATAGTCCTGAAATTTTAATATTCATTCACAGGTGATTCAGTATACAATCACATGTGATTTGTAAAAGCATCACATGTGAATTACAAAAAATTACGAAAATGCCATTCCGTCCAAATTTTTAAAATTTAATCTGGACCATTGATGATATTGATTCAAAGGCTAAAATTAGTTCCTTAGGACTATGAATTAATTATGGACTATATTGAACATAATCTTCTAATATAAATAAAAATAAAAGATAAAAGTCTATCTCCAATAAAATCTATTACATAACTTTAACCATTAAATTTTGATAAAGTTTTTAATTATTATCATATCACGTTTCTGCCGTCACGTATACACTTCCCTTGCATCGACGTTTTTCACCTTTGGGCTAAATGTTGATGACGTCTAATATAGTTATATAAGAAATCGTGAGTTTCAATATTGTTAAGAAAATATATTATATGAAACAAATTATTACGAATAGTGGGGAGAAAAACATTTGCGAAAAAACAATAGTAACTTGATTTTTTAGAGTATACAGAGTGGCTATCAAATTGGCGTGAGTGGTGGTGGCCCTCCTCCATCCCTAGCGCCGTTGTTACTACTCTTGGTGGAAACTACCACCGTTGAGGTGGTAAGGTGGTAAGAAACTGAGAATTCTCTCTTTTTTTTCTTTTTCCTTCTAGAAGGATAAATATGTGATGGATTTCACCGGGAAAATGGGAATTTTGTAGCGAATAGATATAATAAATTGTAAGTAGAGATCAAAAGGTAGTAGATTAAATTCGGTAGGTGGTAGATTCAAATTCGGTAGATTTTTTATTCTTTTTATGTATATTTTTTATTTTTTATTTGGTATTATTAAATGTGAAATTAAATAAATAAGGTGGGTTTCAAACTTTGGTGTTGTAAGAGTTGATCAATTTTTTTAATCGGAAGTAGATATTAGGTGAGTTCCCAAATTTGGTGCTATAGGAATTGATCACTACGGGACTAAGTGATGGACAACTATATATATATATATATATATATATATAT
>JAUEJL010097659.1:0-13546 GCA_032274825.1 Drosophyllum lusitanicum
GGTTTGGTTATCATCAAATTCTATGTTTTAGGATAGGCAGAGTTGATTATTAGGGTGAAGTGATTATCTCCCCAACATAAACTTTTATGGCATTTTATTGTACTTAAAAATATTAAATTATGTACAAATGAAGTTTCAGTTATATTTTGTGTGAAATGCTTATTTATAAAAAAACCGGTTCTTTACAAAATGAATATCAACAACGTAGAATATATTATACACATTTTGTTAAAAGATGTTTTATCGCCTTTTCAAGCATATCGCTATGGATAATTAGTTTAAATGTCTCACTTTAACGTTTCTCTAGGCTTATCATTCTCGAGAATTCTTCTTGATGCCTTTCCAAGCTACTTCCCCATACTTATTGCCTTAAAGAACTCCTTTCAACATCTATCTAAGCTTGTCATTAATCAACCTTTGAGCGCTACTTCATGTGATCAACTTGTAAATAAAAGAAATGTGTATAAACAATCGAATAAGTGACCGTTGAGCAATGTCATTCCCTTTTCCCCGCAATGACATGGAGACAAGAGACGCCAAAGGGATGCCTATCAGGGCTTCGAATATGGTGGGCTCCGATTTATCACCTAGAGTCCACTTCAAAGCGGGATGTGTCCTCTGGATGATCTTAAGAATAATAATCAGTTTGTTAGCAATTTAGCATTCGTGCATAATTTCATTATTTTTAAACCATACAGTCAAAATTTAACAAAAACATCAAAAAGATTATAGTTCAACAGTATTAGTTGTTGGTGAAAGGTCCTCTTAAGAGGTTGATGGTTCAAGACATGTAGTGAACAATGAAGCAGATTTATAAGTATATTAGTGGACGTGTGTATTTGCCGTTTAAAAAAATAATTTTTTAACAAAAACGAAAAATCATAATAAATTAAATGTTAGAAATGCAAATCGTTTTTCGTTTTTTTTCTCCCTCAAACAAATAGGGCTAGAAGATGAAAGAACCCATATAGAAAGCGGGATTGGCCTCTTTGAAACAAGTCAAGGCATGTTTACGGTCGCTACAAGATTACTTCCTCCTACAAGACTTCTCTTTTCTAATAAAAACTTCACTTTCTCACTCATGGCCGCCGCTTCTTTCTCCGCAAATTCGCCGTCTTACGCCCCTTTGAAAAGGGTTGGCACACACAATGGAAGCTTTCACTGTGACGAAGCACTCGGATGCTTCATGATTCGCCTCACCAACAAGTATTCCGGAGCCGAAATCGTACGCACGAGAGACCCTCAGGTTTCTTCTTGCACACCAACTGTTTGCTTTAATGCACAAGTTAAAATGTCTCTCTCTTTGTCGAAAAATGACTTATTGATGGAAAGTTGGGTATTGAATTGTAGTTGTTAGAGACACTTGATGCTGTTCTTGATGTGGGTGGGGTGTACGATCCTAGTCGAGATCGCTATGACCATCACCAAAAGGGTTTTGCTGAGGTTTTTGGACATGGGTTTACTACTAAGCTTAGCAGCGCTGGTCTTATTTATAAGGTATACGTACACATCTATTTGTTATTACAAATTAAATTTGCCCGCTTTTTAGGTTGAAAGTTTCTTTATATTTGAACTGTGCTCACGTTTTTATATTGATCAGTGCATAATGGGTTCGGTACAATAAGGTAACGCACTGCTATAAGTTCAAGATTTAACATAATCAACCATTTAGATAAAATAAATCATTATCCATTGCAAGTACTTGTATTTGAAATATTCTATGGGGTGTAGAATGGAATCTTTATATGGAATTTACAGCATTCTTCTTTAATCGATCTGAAGAGTGTTCCTTTTATAGCATTTTGGTACAGAGATAATTGCAAAAGAGCTTCAGCTTGATGAAGGGCATCCGGACGTCCATAGGCTATATTTAGCAATTTACAAAAGCTTCATGGAGGTGATGTTTATGTTAGAATCATATGTTTTTTCTTGTTTCCCTAAACGTTTATGGTTTTTCCCTCATATAAACGCATGGATTTTCATGGGTGAATTAACTCATTACACATACGCAGACTTTTAGTTGTCCAATTTTTTATGTTCTGTTTTTTCATGTAACTATTAATAGAAATACATGTCAAGAAAAAAAGTTTATACCACGGGGCTTGTGTTTTTACTTTTTGTAGAAAGGACTTTGTGGGCTTTGTTTTCAAGCAGATAACAAGGTTTAAGATCATTTTATTTCTTATTAACCTAAACACAAATATAGAAAGTCTATACACATGCCTAGCTTATTGTTGTTGGTTACAGGGATTGCTGATCTAAACCTGATTCTAGTCTTTAATTTTCTTGTGAATAGGCAATTGATGCAATTGACAATGGAATCAATCAATATGACACTGATCAACCTCCAAAATATGTGAATAATACCCACTTGTCATCAAGGGTTGGAAAATTTAATCTGGATTGGACTGATCCTGATCAGTCTTCTGAGAAGGAGAATGAAGCCTTCCAACGGGCAATGACTCTTGCTGGCACTGAGTTTTTAGATGTAAGTGGTTATTTACTCTCAAAACTTTACTATCATCCTTTTGGCTTTTGCACAGGTTGCAATAGAAAAAGTCTTCATAAAGAAGCATAAAGTTCTCTCAATTTGCTTACTTTTTATTTGTGGTGTACACAGAGTGTTCGGTTTCATGTGAAATCATGGCTACCAGCACGCTCGATTGTTATGGAATGTCTTGCAGCAAGAACTGATATCGATTCTAGTGGAGAAATCATGGTTTTGAATAGATTCTGCCCTGTATGTATTTCGTTTTGCTTAAAGCTTTTTGTGCAGATACCTTGGGTCTTTAAGTTCAATAATTTTACGACTTCATACATGTATAATTATTTTGTTGCTTCCTAAGCTAACTTAATATGATTTGATTTTTTTGTTTAACAGTGGAAGCTTCACTTATATGAGCTTGAACAGGAGTTGAAGACAGAGCCATCTATTAAATATGTTCTTTACCAGGTATGTGTGTGTATTTTCAATGCTGCTTGGATGTCCAAATAAAAACGTCCATGCCCAGACTGAGAAACTATTCATACCAAAAGGATTATATCCATTAATTTTCTTTTTCTGAATCAGGATCAAATAAGAACAAAATAATTGGTAAAAACTATTCTTGACCACTCATTTTGCATGCACATGATGCTTCCAAATTTCACATTTGCATATGAAATAAGTAGTCAGAATTTTTTTTTACAGTTTTTATCAAATATTTAGTTCTTACTCGAACCCACCTATTTTATTAATAAACTCAGAAGTTGGACCATATAACCTTTAACTGTAAACTGGCAGGATGAAAGGAGCAAAAGCTGGAGGGTGCAGGCGGTGGCTAAATCTCCTGACAGCTTTGAGAGCCGCAAGGCTCTTCCGTCTCAGTGGAGAGGACTAAGAGATGAAGAATTATCAAAAGAATCTGGAATCCCTGGCTGCGTTTTTGTGCATATGAGCGGCTTTATTGGTGGCAATCATACCTATGAGGGTGCTCTTGCTATGGCTAGAGGTGGCTTGAAACTCTAAGCGTAATGGATGAAACTATAAATTTTTCTCAGATTCTAATTTACGCACGATGACTATGGTAACATTTTTATGAGTTTTCCAATTAAACATTATCTGCTTGGCTGGCAATTATCTTATTTTCACAGGTGTGTTAGATTGTTATGTAGACCCTATGATACAACAAAAGCTACATTTTTAACAAAGTTTTAGTAATTTTACTGTAAATTGTACATTGTCATGGCACGTTTTAAGACTATCCAGAGTCTAAAAAGTAAAAACCTCCAAAAAAGTTAATGTGCGAGGATGTTAAGACCATCCTACATAATCGGCATAGGTTGTCAAATGTTTTACTACAAGTAGTGAGGAATTATTAAACACTAATAGTTATATATGAATAAATATAAAAAATATTCTGCATATTGTAGATATATTTTTGTTAGTATATGTTCATTTAATGCTTATAAATCTTGTTATTCTACATGAACAAATACTAAGGTTTATAGATCGATCTGCAAGGAATTTTGTACCACTTTGCAGTGGTGAGTGAGTATTTCAACTGCTTTTTCAGCATCGGTTTTTTGTTATGCTGGCTTTTTAACGAATTTTAGGTAAATTGGCTACATAGGTTTGTGAGGAATTTACTTGAAGGGCGGGGCGGGTACATATTTGAAGATTTTGTTCTCGGTCTGGGAGTGTTTGTTTTACATGCAAATTTTAGATGAATTGGGTTGAGAAAATTTTCTTCCCATTTTTGGAGAATGTGGTAATGCAGGTAACAAATCTATGATTTTGTTTACCAAGAAGTTATGACAAAAGATTTAATCTTATGTAATTTGTATAAAGTAGCTAGTATGGTATTAATATATTTATATAATTTTCTTTACTACATATTGCAATAAACATTAATATAAATCTTTACATATGAAAGTTGGAATAGATTTCATTGTTCGATCGATATCTTGAAACACCTAAACCTATCTTCAACTTCTCTTTTAATCCAATGGGTTCCTTGACTCTGTCATTAATTTTTATAAAATTTTCAATCTGTTCATTTACAACTAGGAAAACATAATTTTTATTTTATATATGTATGTGTTTCTGTCCACCTTTTGTTTTTTATCTATCAATATGAATATTTTTTATTCGTTCAAGTTAGTGTTGCAAACGATTCGAGTCAAGCACGAGCTCGACAAGGCACGCGTTTTCTGGGCTAAGCTCGAGCTTGACGAGCCTTCGTGATGCAAAATTGGACTCTGCTTGAAGAAGATTCAAGATGAAAACATCGAATATTTATTCAACAATTTTTAAATAACCGAACTTGTTCCAAATCTATAGAAAACTATATGAAATAACGAAAATAATTTTAATTGTGAATTAATATTATAATAAAACTTGGACAAAAGTAAAAAAATGATTTTACCGAGCCATGTCATTCCCTTATAAGCTCGACCTTAGCTCGTAATATTTTGAGCTCATTCTTTGGCTCGAGTTTAAGCTTGAACACAATAGAAACTCGACTTAAACATATTCGAACTTGAATACTTCGATAAAAGCTCGTCTCGTTCGTAAACCCGGCTGAAGAATCAAATATTTCTCTATTTTGTAATCTTGTGTTTCAGGTTTGGTAGCCGGTGGTTACAGACTTACAGCTCTAATTAGTGATATTAATACGACTGTACGTAGTCGAGTAGAGCATCGCTATGGCGACTCTTGCTTTCTCAACTTCATCTCTTCACCTTAAAACCCTAACAAGAAAACCCACCTCACATTTCCCCAATAAAACCCTAATTCACCTTCCAGATTCCCCTAATTTTCAATCTCTGACCTCTGTAATCAAACACAAGAAGACCTTAATCGCTCCTCCCATCAGATCCACCACCACCACCATCTCCGATAACCTATCCACCACCGCCCCACAAACCCTCAAATCTCGCCTTAAAAATGGGGAGACCTTGTACGGTCTTTTCCTCCTCTCATTCTCGCCAACACTCGCCGAGATCGCCGGCCTCTCCGGCTACGATTTCGTTGTTGTCGACATGGAACACGGCCCCGGCGGTATCTCCGAAGCTCTCTCATGTCTCCATGCTCTCGCCGCCGCTCGTACCCCGGCGATCATCCGTATACCGGATTCCGACGCCGCGTGGGCTAAGAAAGCTCTCGATCTCGGACCTCAGGGCATCATGTTTCCCATGATTGAGAATCAGAAAATGGCGAAAAAAGCAGTCTCGTACTGTAAATTTCCGCCCAACGGAATCCGTGGTTCTGCACATACTGTCGTTAGAGCTTCCGATTACGGAATCGACAATGGCTATCTTAGCAACTACGAGGACGAGCTTCTGATCATGTGTCAGGTGGAATCGGAAGAGGGAGTGAAGAAGATTGAAGAGATCGCGGCCGTTGACGGAGTTGACTGCGTTCAAATGGGACCGTTAGATCTGAGCGCAAGTATGGGGTATCTGTGGGACCCAGGTCATAAGAAAGTGAAGGAGATGATGAGGACGGCGGAGAAAGGTGTGCTGAAGACGACGGCCAAGGGAGGCGGCGGAGGGGCGTATCTATCCGGTTTCGCCATGCCGCATGACCGACCGGAAGAGATGAGGTCACGTGGGTATCATATGATCTCAGGGGCGGTGGATATAGGGTTGTTCAGGAGTGCGTGTGTGGAAGATGTGAAGAAGTTTAAGCTGAAATCAAAGGCGTCGGATGAGGAGGACAGTGAAGTCGAAAATGATAAAGATGATGAGAAGTACTGGAGTGAATGAAGTGTGTGTGAAATCAGTTCTTGTTCTTTGTTGTTCTCCTTCATTTGATTAAGCAGTGTGATGGATTCGGTGTTTTTCTTGCCATTAATAATCAAAATGCAACATCTGCAATTCACTCTTCTTCAGTACTTGTAAATATGAAATCAAAATAATAATTTTCGAACGATCCTTCGAACACGAACGCCCTGTTCTGGAGGAGTTTTTTAGGGCAAAAAAGTTTGAATTTGGAAGGAAATCTATGGAAGTTTAGGCTTAATTTGTTATTAAACTCGAAAACAGGGCGGAAGTCAAGACGTTGAAGTTTTGCACTAAAGAAAACTATCAAACTTTTTTGGAGGTCTAATTTCTAAACTTTTTTGGAGGTCTAATTTCTAAATTAACGTCGCTTTAATATTGAAAAAAACATTATATTTTTATCAATTTTTCAGATTGACCATAAGGGCAAGGAATGAGTGTAATACCATGAAAACCGTCTCGTCATATTCAAATGCAAAAACTATAGGTACAAAATTGAGAAACCATGCTTAATGAAAATATAAAAGCTCGTGAGAAAGTTAATGATCAAGAAATATAGTTTAATACTTAAACCAATAAATGAGTGAAAGTTTAATAGTTTTAATTGATAAAAATAGTTAAATTGTTATAAGTATATAGATAACGATACATGGATGAACACATTTTTAATACAAGTAACATATTGTCAACATTATCAACTTGTTGTCTACTAATTAATAAAGCATGGTAAATCAATAGTGAATTTTGTAGTATAAGTATCCCATCTTATAACGAAGAAAATACACCTCTTATATAAATTTTCATAAGTTATACAATTCTCCTACTTCTAACTCTTTCAAAGTTTTAAGATTATTTTGTTAATATTGAGCTAACATTTTTTAAAATTATAACATAAATCAATAACTTAGATGAAATTTTTGATGATTTTTTCAACATTAACGCTAAAAAGAAAAATGAACTTGCCTTAACTAGTGTCGGCACCCACTCCACCCCCACGATACTAAAAATGCAAATTTAACATTAAAAAAATATCAACGTTGTAAATTTATCACGTTAAAAAGATGCGGATTCTCCACATGTTTGTGCAAATTTAACATTTAAAAAACGTCATTATTAGCAACCAGACAACATATTGGTTGTGTAATTTTTACAAGAGGTATTATATCAAAATTAGTGAATTCTACATGTCATTTAGAGCTATGAAAATTTTCCGCTTTGTTAATTTTTGATAGCGGTATTTTAATGTAAAAAAAGACACCTACCAAATTAGAATTTAAAGTTATGAATAATGTTTCTATCTTTTGTTCTAAATATTAGTTAAGCATTATTAATATAAGCTACTTTCTAGATTTTCTTTGATAATGTTTCTATATTTTCACCTAAATTTTAGTTATGATCGTTAATACAAGATACATATTTAGATTCTTATTTTATGTAATAAACATTTTTGTAATAGTTAAATGTTTTAGAATCTTTTTTAGTAAGAATAAAATTAAACCAAAATTTTGACACTAGATCATAAATTCAACATGCATGGATAAATTTTTGTTGGATCCATCTTTAGTAAAGATATATATGAAGAATTTAAGTTTTTTTATTTTTAATTTACGTTCTTATAAGTAAATCTAATTACCCAGTCAATAAATTAAAGGCTCTAAACAAAAATTTAAAATTATCGTGATCATTATATTTCTTTACTAATAAGAAATTTAGAAAGTATCTGGTGTTGATAAAAGCATAAATTAAAAGAATAAATCTAAACAAAATAAGAGCATAAAGTTAAAAAGATTTACTAATAAGACAATAATCTTTTTTGAGAAAAATAAAAACTCCAACTCATTGAAATCTTTATATATCTAGTAAATATGAATTCAAAACATTTCTCTAGGCATGTTGAATTTATTATCTAAAGTCTAAATTTCGGTTTATTTTTTTTTCTTATAAAAAAAGATTCTAAAATTTAATTATTATAAAAAAATTTATTACATAAAAAGAAATCTAGTACATTTCTTGTATTAATAATTCTAACTAAAATTTAGGAGTATAGAAACATTATCAAAAAATAATCTAAGAAATAACTTGTATTAAAAATCTTAACCAAGATTTAGAACAAAATATAGAAACGTTATCCTAAAATTTA
Source organism: Drosophyllum lusitanicum (assembly GCA_032274825.1). Lineage (NCBI taxonomy): Eukaryota > Viridiplantae > Streptophyta > Magnoliopsida > Caryophyllales > Drosophyllaceae > Drosophyllum > Drosophyllum lusitanicum. The sequence goes on from JAUEJL010097659.1 coordinate 8,405, forward strand.
ATTCTTGGTTTGGGATGGTTTTAAGAGTGTCAATTTAGCAACACCCTTTTTTTTTTTTAATTATTCAACACGTGAAATTAGGAAAGTTCGAATGATGCCTGTCAAATTTGCCCGTTAGGATTTTTCAAAAGTTTCAGTATCAAATTTGGCCTTTAAATGTGTCTTTTTGATGGCAAATATGCAACTTTAAACTATAGAAACATTCCCAATATGGACCAACACTACATTACATCACATCTCAGACATAACCTTGGTTTCTTTTGATGGAATATCTAAACTAAACTAAACTTAAGTTGTAAAAGTATAGACCAAGAAAGAATGTTGGTTATGTGTTGGTGGTCATCTCGATGTCAACATTATTCATTGGCTTAGATTCGGGTGCTGCATAAGAGGCAGCTGGCTCGGGAGGTCTAACATCAGAAAACTGGGCAGACATGGGATGTGATTCACCACCACCACCACCTGAAAATGGACTTCTTGTATGTTGGCTGCCATCGACTTCCATAACTGAGGCCCTCGGAGGAGACAGCGGCTGCACCTCAACCTCCGGGTAAGCTGCCTTGAACCTTGCCCTTAAACCTTCATCCACTAGCCGTGCTCCGCTTAATTGATTGCCAAGTGACATCCACCTGGCGGGGGCATCAATATATTTTATTACAGTAGTACAATACATTTTATCACATGAAATCACAAAGTGAACATCATAACCTGAAACGCCCCAAGAAAATGAAACCAACCAAAAATCTTGGATATTTGAAGTTTGAAGTTGAAAATTGATCGTGTATAAAAGGCAATACAATGTCAGGAATGCTTACCCGGCATGTGTGTTGTGCATCCGAGCAAATAATTCAAGTTTTCTTGTCCTTGGACTGATTCTCTCCAACAAAGGGTACATCTGAATCACATAATTTTTACAGAAAAAGGATTAACAAAATAGAGAACAACATTTATTATTGGTATAGTAAAGAATTAAAGCAAATAAAGATGATGAGTGAAAAAGGAATAAAGGATGGAACAAGTGCGGTCAACCTCATCTGGCTTACGGCTCGTTTCCCGAACCTCAGCAACAATGACATCAGTATCAATATTCCTGTTAACGATTGGATCTCCTTTAATGCCAACCAAGCAATGTTCCTTGCTGTGATTAAGCCAGTGACCTGTGCGCCCAGTTCTTATTATCCGTTGGAGTTGATTGGTTTTCACCCATATAATCTCCTCAACACGCTTGTATCCCCATAGTTCCAAACTGTAAGAGGTACAGTTTTATATCAAACATATGTGATTGAGTCGATGTACAAATGTATAGAAACTCCTTCAATGTAATTATTTATTTATGAAATTGGAGGAAGTTTATTTTAACTTATATACATAAAATACAGAGTCCATTCTATGCGGGAAATTCTGAATAAGTTGCCCAAATCAATGAAAAAAATTATCTTGGGGCAGCAGAAGGCTCAAGGAAGACGTCCACAATCCAATTTGGAGGGTGAATCTCCCTTTCAGATTCCATAGGTGGGCAATACAACTGGGTCAAGCAATAAACTGTCAGGACCAAGCCTCGGACCAAATTTTCAAGGATAACCACTACAAGAGTTCTATGTTCCCATGCCTAAAGTAAAGCTGCCAGTGTTCAAATCCTTGCGGCTCGACAACCAGAGCCGAGCTCTATTTCCAGGTACATAAGATCCCTCTTGCTCACAAATTGACTCTTGCACAGATGTATATGGAGGGCACAACCCTTAATTGGTTTAGAAACACCCACAAAAGGACTAGATGCAATTTGTACCAAGTTAATTACTCGATTCAACGGTACGAAATTCCATAATGCTCACGGAGCTCTTGGTTCTCTGTATCAAGACGGACGTGGAATAGTTTGAAGCCTTGTCGGCTCTGATTCCAGATCAATCAGAGGAATAGGCCATCGACATGTTCATGTGTGGTCAAGAAGAGGATATCAAAAACTGGGTTTGTGCTTTGAATCCTGGGTCATGCAATCAAGCCATGGATTATTCCCAACATGTGTTGTGGTCACCACTATACATGGGGAGAAGCGTATACCATTCTTTCTGTCGGTTACCAGGACCGTGGGTGCCACACAAGCCCACTCTTGGAAACATTCACAAAGGTCAACTCAAAACTTATCCCAAACTTACCAGGCCAACTGCCCACCTCTGCAGTATAGGCCCAATAGTGCATTCCTTATACTTTCAAATCCATTAAAACTAATATTCCTCGTACACAACACCTTTCCAAACAAGAATGGAAAGATCAACGGCACAAGGGGCTATTTTCGTGAATGCAAGGTTGTGTTATCTCATAGTTAAAACTTAAAACTAAGAAAACCTAAGAAGCGAGCCAAACATGCTACCTCTTGGTTAGCTCTCGACTCAAAAGGGATGTGTAATATTTTTATTATCCAAACAATGGGCACTAATAGTAATAGTAGATATGAAAACAAACCATTAGTTAATGATTGACGGCATACCATTCACGTCCAAGTTCCATTGCTCGTCCTGTTACCCAGAGAAAAATAAGACCGTCAGTTTGTAATGCTTGGATATTGAGATTGCGCATTTCATCGTCAGCCATGGTGCCATACGGTAACTCCATATGAATGTCCCATGGTGGATCTGCCATTATCACTCCATACTGTCCTAAAATGTCCATTCTAAAGTTACGAATATCACAATTAATCCACTGTGATTCACCAAGCTCCACTTCTGAACAGTACTCTGCACGTTGAGGCTTTTTTAATGGTTTCGAGGGTGGAGGGACACCCATCATCATATGTGGTACGTCTGGTGTTGAATCAAGTTCATAATGGACATACTTGCAAGTCTGTCATATTTTTTAACAAAAAACTTTAAATTAAAAAAAACAAGTGAATAATCAGATGAATGTTTTCACTAAAGCAGGTGATGTTTTCACCTTCATGTGACGACAGGTGTCAAGAAAAGAACAGTCACCAAGGTTCATATCAGTATGTGGAGCAATTATTCGCCGGAAATGAACCTGATAAAAGAAAAGAACACCACCACCGAAACTCAGTTAACCCCATTTCATGAAGATTTTTTTTTTTACAGTAATGCTAACTCATTTCTAAACTAACCTTTTCACAGGAGATGAAAGAACCTGATTGACGCCTGCAATCTTCTTTTGTCAAAGCTGTACAATACTCCTTCACTTGAGAACCACCTTTGCTTTTGAACTAAAATCAATGATAAACACGGCATTATCATTATCAATGTCATTAATTTATCATGAACGTTATTTGATTAAACAAAGAGATGATATGAAGATGATAAAAAGAAAAACCTCTGCAGCAACTGCAGTTTCCTTTGCAATGTCATTATTATATGATGAACATTATTTGATTAAAAGAAGAGATGATATGAAGATGATAAAAAGAATAACCTTTGCAGCAACTGCAGTTTCCTTTGCAGTAGGCCTATGGATGAGGTCCAACAACTCTTCACCTGTTTTGGATTTCTGTAGCTCCTTAAAGGACTTTTTATTAAGTAATGCTTCAAGATCCTGTAGATCATCCTCTTCTGTCCTAGGCGGCTTCCCATTTGCACCACCACCCCCCATAGGTGAATACATTCCCATTGGTGATGGTCTATGCATTGGATTCACAGCCATCCCTCGAGGCCTGGTGATCATGCCCATCATCCCTCTTGGCCCCATCATCTGGCCACCGCCCATTTGTGCAGGGTCTCCTTGCCCCATCCAACCACCATCACCCATTGTCCTAGGAGTTTGCTGAATCGCATTACCACCATTTAAATTATTCGAATTTGGTACGTTATGTTTACTCTCTGGCAATTCTTTAACTAACCTAGTTCTGTCAATCCCCTTCACCAAAACCTTAAATTTCCCATTCACTTTGAATTCTTCTAACTGAACGCCGCCGTTATCCTCCGCCATCGACCTCAACGCCATCTCCACCGCAAGTAACGATTCCCCTCCTGCCACCTCCCTCAACGTCGCCTTCTCTGCGGTGGTAACAGACTGAAAACCATCACTCTCCAACTTGCTCAACAACGAAGCCGAATCAATCTCCGTAAACGGAACCCGCTCCAATAAACAAACCGCCACCATTGATCTGACCGTCGACAAGGGTGTAGTGCCACTCCCACTTTCATCCGCTGTAAAAGCATCAGACGAGGTTTTTGGATGTAAATCACCGGAAAGCTTTGAGATTTTGATTGTAGGAGCAGGTGGCGGTGGTTGAATGCGGCGTTTGGTATTAGGGTTAGGTCTGGGAAGAGGGCTGGGAAGAGGAGTGAAAGGGCGGCCATTGAAGGAGGAAACGACCTTGAGATGGAGATCGAGAGAGGAGTCAATGTCTGGAACGACACCGTACTTGAGAGAGGATATGATTTCGAGCTGAGAATTGCGCAGCGTTTCGATACGAGACTGGATTTGTTGGCGAATATCTTTGATGTTTGAAATTTCATCCGTAGTATCAGATTGAGACTCCATGTTTTGTTGTAGAAGTAGACGGGACCAAAAGCGAGGTTTCAATAACAACGGCAGGTTGTTTGGAGTTTGACCTACCGCCGGAGATCCCTTCAAATTGAAATTACTAAGCTCATGCCAAGTCTCGTTGAAGGATGTGGGCGATGACGTTTGGATCGTCAAATTATCATTTCGCTAGTATATTTTTATACAAAATCTTAGTATTTATTTTATACTCCTTAGATTAAGATAATTATTAAAATTAAAAAAATTAGTACACTTTATATATCATAATTTAGTTGCTAAAAGAGTTCAAATTGAAATATTTACTGAGAGAAAAATTAGAATTTTTATAAATGTAAAGCCGGTAACAAAACTCAATTTTAATTTAAAATAAAGTTTTATAATTTTTTTAATTAAACATAACTATTCATATTTAATTAATTTGTGAGGTTCTTGATTCTATCGGTAAAGACGAGTCTTTTTTTGAAAAATATATATTTGAAAATTTCTATTTTGTAAGAACGTGTGTATTAAAAGTATCCAAAGCTTATAATAAGAATTAACGTTTATATTGTCTTTTAAAGATACTAGATCTCAAGCCCGTGTAAACACGGGCCAGGTTTCAATGTGTTTTGTAATTTTGTTTAATTTTAATATTTTTTTAAAGTAATTTAGTCA
>JAUEJL010097670.1:0-13545 GCA_032274825.1 Drosophyllum lusitanicum
GTTACCATTCGAGTATTGGAATGTCACCGTATGAAATGTTGTATGGTAGAAAGTGTAGAACTCCGGTTTGTTGGGGTGAAGTCGGTCAGAAAGAGCTGGGCAATACAGAGATAGTACAGCAAACGACTGAATGTACACAACAGATACGGGAACGATTAAAAGCAAAGCAAGATAGACAGAAAAGTTATGTAGACAAGAGAAGATCACCCTTAGAATTTCAAGTTGGAGACTATGTGTTGTTAAAAGTGTCACCATGGAAGGGGATTATCAGAATCAGAAAGAGGGGTAAGCTAGGTGTAACGACCCGAAAATATTGTAATATATTATCGAGAAATAATGATATCTATGGAGTTTAACTTTTTTATAATAATGATTATGGAATATTATTATTTAAAGAAAAGAAAAGAAAAGGAAAAGAAAAATAAAAAATCTGGAAAATGGAGATCGCAACGCGACGAGTTGGGCGGGAAGATTGCGTGTGTCAGTATTTGCATGTCACGGAATCTCGAGAAAGGGGGCGGTCGCGACGCGACGTGTCCCGGTTGGCTCTATATATACAAGTTCATTTTCAGCCAATTTTCACCACATCCTCCACACCATATCGTTACTCTGCCCGATTTTAGAGAGATTCCAATTCCTTAGCTTGTGTCCTTAATTTGATGTGTTAGCATCGCTGTCTCCTTCCTTCTTCCTGTTCTCGAACCTCCCAGACTCAAGAATACACATACACAACTTTCTAATTGACTAGTTTGATCAATTATATATATATATATATATATATATATATATGTGTGTGTGTGTGTTTGTGTGTGTTTATACTAAGTTTGGAAAAAGCCCCCCCCCCCCCCTCAAGTCCTTTAGTTTAGGTTTTAACGACAAGTCTTTATTACAAGTTCACATTTGGTATTTTACCAATTCCATTCTTACACTCTTAAACTCTTTATTTTATAAAGTTAGTATTGAAACTAAACTCTTTATTTATTTTCATAAACTCATGCAAAAATGGCCATTTCACTATTTAATTAATAAAATTTAAATATATATAGAACTCACGATTTTTCGGGTTTTACATGTAGTTGTAGTTTTATACAAAACTTTGTGGGTGTGTTTACTATAAAACCCTCATGAGACTTCACTCGTCCACTTTGGCTATCGAGGGGTTTGAAAGGCTTGTGTGTGTGCTAAATGAATCTTCATATCCTTTGGAAGTCGATTTTGAAAATGCTAGTCAATTGTTTGATTATACTTGTATGCTTGACTTTCATGTAAGGACCTATATATTTCTATATTTTCTAGTTAGTTTTAGTTAGTTTAGTGTGTTTACATGTCTGTTTCAATATTTTACTTGCAGATGCGGATTGTGGTACTTCTTTCTTTCTTTATTGCTTTGTGTCAGTTATTTCGGTCCTTTAGTTTATTTGCATTCATTGTTTTTGTGGACTAGATAATAGTGTAGGTTGATTATTAGGAGCCTTCGATACTCGGTCTTACCAAAAGAGCTATGCTATATACGGATAAGTGATACTTGCGTATCATACGTGTAGTCTATTTCTAAGGTGAAACCACTTTTAAAACACAGTGTGTACTATAATTTATTTATATAAAAATATGAAGCGGTTCGTGCGTGTTACTGCTCATCTGGAACCGTCGTCTTAACATATACCCTGTATAAAGAATGTTATCACCGAAGTAGTCCCGCATTAGCCGTTCGTTTCCAGCTACCCGACCTCTTTCTATGTTCCCACTCTTTAATTTCGTTGACGGTTCCAAGGTGTTACCATATGGATGATGATGCGGATGTGGTGAATCCATATTGAATAAAAACTAAATATTTTTTGTAATAGAAGAGAGAAGGATAAATATAGATTTTAGGATGAAATTTTAAAATATGTAGTGATATATTTACAGGGGGAAGAGAGGAGAAAATAAAAAAAATTAATTTTTTTAATAGCTGTTGATTAACGGCTTTAAAAAAAATAATAGGAAATTTGCTTCAGGTAGGGAGTTTGAATGAGTCACCCGCTTGGGTGAGTTTGTAGGGGTGGGGGGGGGGGGGTTACCGGTGTTACAGCTCAACCCAAACAACCTAAGCTTGAGCCTGAAGGCTTCGGGTGTGTATACGGTCTCATTGAACATCAATCTATGACCAATTTTAAAAATATAAGTATTTCAATAATAGTTATAGGTAATTAGCTTTCACCGCTCTCCAAAAATAATAATAGTAGAAATGATATATGCTGTATTATTTAAATAAATAAATGGTTTTAGTCATTTTTCTATAATAATAATAATAATAATAAAATCCTAGAGTACTTTTAAGTTCAACACCGGTGTTGTTGATTTGCGTATATCTCTAGGGCAAGGAAAGGGCAAGGGTGCGGGGAAGGTTTCAATTTCTTAAACAGGTTAGGAATTAAATACAAGAGATATATATATATATATTCGTCAGGGTTTTGGTCTATCGTTTAGCTGAGCAAAAGCAGTCAACAATGAAAGAGGATCAAAGTATCGAGTCTCGCATACAACAAGCTATGCGCTCTCGCGTTCAACATTTCAGAGACCAAGCCGAGTATTTCCTCTATTCCATTTCTTAATCTCAATCCTTTGTGAAAATTGATTAGCCATAAGAATGCCGACTAGGGTTTTGTGGCAGATACCAACTTAGTTTCTTACATAAATTCTGTTTTGATGAAATTCCACTTCAGTCGTCATCTTCCCCACTGTTTGGCATCATAATAACGATTTGTCTGATCAACTCCTCTATGCATCTTCCCTCTTTAATTCAAAGGAGCTACATCCTAGCCCTAGTAGCCTTTTAAACATTTAAACAAAATTTAAGCAGTGTTTGGGATTGCTTAAATTTAGCTCATATATTACAACAGAAAACATTAAGCAGCTGTAAGAATATGCATTTCAGAAGAAAATGTTTGGATTAGCTTAGGCTGTAAAAGAAATGCAATACGCAGATTTGAGTGTTTGGCAAAATTTTCTTGTCAGATGACTTTATAGGTATGACCAACTACCCCTTGTATGAATCATAGAGGGTATAAATGTTGGTAGTCGTGATCTGATGATTTCAAATGAGGGTATAAATGTAATTGTATAGCAATAAGCTTTCAAATGAGGGTATAAAACTCAATAAGCTATAAAGCACTTCAAAATTAGCAATCCCAAATATCCCCCAAGTGTTAACAAAATTCGGTTATGTCCACGTAGGAGAAATCATCTCAACATGTTCAAGACCAATGAACAAAACTTGCAGTAACTAGCACAAAATAATAATGATAGTGCTCATTGTACATGATCTTAAAGCTTGTGATGCCATCATGAATTTGAAACATAGAACAAGTTTAGTTATAATTATGTATTAGATTCGGGTTAAGAATGAAACACATATAACACATATACGTCTTTGGTCTTCCATTATAATTGCAAAATGTTCCCATCATTTTTTACATGATTTATCTGTTGGTGCTTTACTGAAACAACACTACATAAACACGCATACAAACTACAGGTCGAATATCATCTGAATTTAAAACATTAAACTAAAAAAGAAACGGATCTTGTGGGCCAAACAGGTCGAATATCATCTAAATTGTATTGAAATGCATAAAAGCTCTTACTCGTCTTGTTGAAATCAAGTTTATATACTTATTGGTAATTTATCGTTTCAGAATTATATTTAACAGATTATCTATTTACAGATTTTGAAAAATTGAATAAAAGTGTTTGTTGGTCAGCTCAACCCGGCCCCTTCCGGCCTTCCCTTTACCAAATTACCTGTTTCCACCTGAACCTTGGGTTAAAGGTTTGTTGCAAAAAGTCGTTTTTAAGTTTCTGACTTGGATTAATGAAAACAACATAATTAGAAACTGTATGTTTTTAAGTCAGATGCATGGATGTTTTGAAATTTTCTGATCTTTTACACGCTTCTATGTGAATTAAGAACAAAAAAACTGGAAGCATTTGGCACTATTTATTTGTGCATGTATTATGTATAAGAGCCTTGCTATTTTGTTTCTTATTTGCCTTCTATAATTTACAAAGTCATAATAACTATGAAATATCTCTAATGTTTATGTTTTCCTTCTCTTTTTTGAAACAGTTCCTTAACTTTTGAGGGAGTTCGAAGATTATTGGAGAAAGACTTGGTTTTAGATACATATGCGTTGGATGTACATAAAAAATATGTCAAACAATTGTTGGAAAAGGTACCTATTCTTATTTCTTATAGATTTCTGGTTAATTTAAACAAAAATGATAGTTTGTTTTAATGAACCTTGTTGTTTGGAACTTTGCTACTTGTATATTTTTAAGGTTGCTATTGTAGCATACTTTGAAGATACTTAAAAACAATGAAACCAAAAAAGGAAAAAAATAGAAGGATAAAAAAGGTAGATGAACCCTAGAAAACCATAAGAAAGCCAAACTGATTCCTTGGTTGGCTATCAGCTAATGGAGAGAAATGATTAACAGGACGATGCCCATTAGTATTCTAGTAAGGTTTAGATTTCTTACAAGTTTAATTGAGCTCATTTTTCCTCATTGTATTATACATTGCAAAGCACATACAAGTAGGTGATAATCTTAGTTTTCAAAGGCGCAAGGCTCTCTGAGGCGATGGGCCCCCTGAGAGCCTCTTTTCTGCGAGGTGCTCCGAGGCGAGGGCTTCACATACATGAGGCTGTCTTTTTTGAAAATTAATAAATAATAAACAAATCATGCTTCATACACCAAAAAAGTTAATAATTCACTTATCAATAAAAACACCAACATATATGTGATTTTGTATCACTAGACGGCATAAGTAGTACAAAAACAACACATCCACTGAAAAAGAATTAGTTATCCTTGTAGCAAAACAAAACCAGAACCAATGTAGTGTTGTAGGATAAGTAAATAAAGAGAATTTAGCAGATTAAGAAAAACTGAAAAAGAGAGAGGAGCAGAAGATTGAATTGTTCTTGTAGGCTTTTAGAACCCTAGGAATGAAGTGGAGCTTCGAATGTGATGATCGTAGACTAGAACATTTGTAACATTAACTTAACGTTGGAAAACCCGAAATACGGGCCATAATCCATATATCAATTAGTCAATTACTAGGCTTTTAGAAATAGACCAATATAAATAATAACTTGTGTGGCTTCTTAAAACACCAAGTACTTGACCGTGTACAAAAAGCCCCCGTGCTGCCTCTCATCGCCTCAAGGGAAAATCACCACCACACAGCGCCTCAAGGGAAAATCACCACCTCACAGAGCCTCCTGTACACGGCCTTGCCTTAGGTTCCAGAGGCGATGACAAGATTCACCTTGCCTCGCGCTTCATAGCTCCTTAGTTGCGCTTTATAAAATCCCACTTGAGAATAATTTCCTTAGGGCTTAGCAAGTTAATGTTTTTATAGGAAAATTTATGTTGCATCTCATTAATTTCACATGCGAATTAATAAAAAAAACGAAAAGAAAATGTTGCTATGTATGGATGACCAACATGTGAAAATGTTCCATCGCCTCTTTGCTTAGCAGTACTAGTTTTTCTTTAGTTGCCTAAAATATCAGTTACTTATCTAATTATGATAATCATATTTTTTTGACATCAATGCGTTGATAGTACTTGAGTGGAACAGAAGATGATAATGAATTCAAGGGTTCTGAAAAAATCAAGTTAGAAGAGGTTAAAGAAGATGAAGCAAAAATTGAAGGTTCCCCCATAAGCGGGATTTTATCAACAAATGAATCAGCAAAATCTGAAACTCGGGTAGATGAAAACGGAAAAATTCCTACAGAGGACATGATAAAGCAGGCCATTTGGAAAAAAGCAACTTATTTTAGATCAAAATCTGAGTATGTAACTTAATTTTCATATTGTTACATATAACTGTAAGTGGTCATTTTGACCGTTTACTTATGAATGGGTGGGGCTGCAAACAAGCTGAGCTTCTCAGGTCTCAGGCTCGGCTGGACTGCTTTAGGCTAAGCTCGAGCTGGGTTCAGCTGAAATAGCTTGAACCTTTTTACAAAAGTTATTTTTGATACTCAAACTTATTTCAAATATGTATGAACGATTATGACAAAACTTGACCATAAGTCAAAAATGCTTGTAGAAAAGTCTAACAATAAAAAATTCCAGCTATAACAACATTTTTAATTTCAATTCTATATGTATATATATACATGTATATTTTACATAAGGCTCAATAAGAACTCGAGCCAAGTTCTTATAAGCTCGAGCTCGGCTTGCTATATATTTGGAGCTTTTTTTTTTGCTTGAGCTCGAACCTGATAAAAGTTCGACTTGTCTGCAGCCCTATTGAATGGGTTGATTTGGGTTCTGTTTTATCTCTAATTATATCAACTGATATCCAAAGTTGTTCGATTGGGTTTTCAATTTTCTCTCTAATAATGTTTTAAAATGTCTAGACAAAAAAACAAAACTTGACCACAAGTCAAAAACGCTTCTAGAAAAGTCTTAACCTTAAAAGAAATCAAACAATAACAACATTTACAACTTGAACTTTATATGTATTTATATATACATGTATATCTTACATAAGGCTTGAAAATCTTGATAAGAACTCGATCCAAGTCCTTATAAGCTCGAGCTCGGCTTGTTATATATTTCAAGCTGTTTCTTTTTTGCTTGAGCTTGAACCTGATAAAAGTTCAACTTGTCTACAGCCCTATTGAATGGGTTGATTTGGGTTCTATTTTATCTCTAATTATATCAGCTGGCGTCCGAAGTTGTTCGATTGGTTTTTCATTTTTATCTCTAATAATGTTAAAAACAAGAGTTGGCAGACCGCGCTTCGCTGCGTGTTTTTTATTTCTCACTTATTTCATACATAAAATTTTTATCTATTATATTTAAACATAACAATTAAGCCCATATCTTGTGATTTAAACCTCACATTCATACATAAATTTTTTATCTATTATATTTAAACATAACAATTAAGCCCATATCTTGTGATTTAAACCTCGCATTCATACATAAATTTTTTATCTATTATATTTAAACATAACAATTAAGCCCGTATCTTGTGATTTAAACCTCGCATAGTCAATCATTCATCATATTAATAAAGATGCTATTATTTATCTAAACATTTAAGTATAGCAGATATATTATTAAATGTTACGAAAATGTTATATATTTAAACCTTTAAGTAAAAACATTTTTATTTCTTTTTCATTGAATCATCATATACGATCGTAAATGGAGTTATTAACCACTAAAGCTGTCCATTTTTAGTTACAACTTGCAAGCAGGCTATTAAAATACAAAATCAATTTCCAGTTTGTTAAATAAATAACAGATCTCGACATTTAATTAAGATATTTATTATTTTGTATAAAAAGCAAATAAGAAGCAAATTTAAGAAAAGTACAAATAATGATGAAACGAAGAAAATTATTGGAAGGAATAAAAAAGTAACAAAGACAAAGTAAAAAACGGCATTTTATATATTATTAAGGGAAAAGGATGTGTGTTGCTGTAGCACCTAAGTTAGGTGCCGCCACACTCACATACCTGATTAATGAAGGGTAATTTTGTCATTTCAGTATTTGCTAATTAAAGAGGTATGTGAGTGTGGTAGCAACTAAATTAGATGCTGCTAGCAGCATATATCCTTTGCCCTTTTACTAATGTAGAATAGAAAAATAAATTAAATTAAAAAACAAATAATAAAGCAACTTAAAAAAAGTGGAAATAATCTAAAAAAAGGAAACTATATTCTTGACAGGAATCAAGAATAGAGAAAAGAATAAAGAGAAATAAAGAGTCAAGAAAGAAAGAAGAGGGGGATATGGCTTGAACCCTTGACCTTTCAAAATAAGATTGGCATGCTTACTATCTATGCTAGACCATAATCCTATCATATCTGCCTAATGTTAAATATAACTTGAATATGCGCAGGTTAGTAAAACACCACAATGAACAGTGAATCAGTTGCTCGATAAGGGGTTCACAAATGTATATATTATAAATGTTTGGACAAAAAGTATTTTGGGTCAACTCAACCCATTTTGACCGGGACGAAAAATTGCCCAACCCATCCAGCCCCTTTGATAACATACTCGTTATAATTACTGTTGTATCTTATGTTTTTGTGGTAATTTGACAGTTCATGATTTTCTCTGTCCAGGGAACTTACTGTGGCTAATGTACGGCGGCTATTAGAGGAAGATCTTGAACTTAAAAAATTTTCTCTTGATACTTTTAAGAAATTAATAAGTAAACAATTAGACGAGGTGAGTTACCAATTCAACCTGAGGTCTTTTTATATCTGAAAAAGTGCATAACTTACTAAAGCACATTTTTCATTTACTCTTTTTACAGGTCTTAAATTCTCAAAATGACGCGCCAAATAACAAGGGCTCCAAATCAGATGCTGATTCTTCACATAGCGAAAGTGATAATATAGAAAAAGTTGAAGTAAATCCAAAAAAGAAACCAGCCCTGAAAGAAAAAGAAAAAAAATCTGAAGTGCCCAAGAAACGTAAAAATCCACCTCAAGAAACTGAGCGGACGAAGAAAAAGAAAATCAAGAATGCTGAAAAAATGTCTGTTGAGAAAAACAGCTTACAAGATATTGATGATGAATCTTCTGAATCGTCTGCTGGAAAATCTGTGAAAGTTAGTATATCTGTTATTTATATATTTATTAGTTTTCAATTAGAGTTGGCAATTTCAACTCATTTATATGTTCACAGGAGTATTTTTTTCCTTTTATGATATGGTTTCTGATCATACTTATTACATTGATTTTTTACCGCACCAGTCTTCACTGGTTTTGACCCAAACCCATTTTGACCTGGTACCCAACCTATAGGACCAGCTTATTTTGGTACCTCTACTGATAATTAATCTCTATATATCAATAAAAATCTCATTACATACAGAAAGAAGTGGTAGCTCCTCTATATGGAAAGAAAGTTGAACGTCTCAAATCAATTATAAAGGCTTGTGGGATGAGGTAATTCCGTTCCCTCTTAAGCATATTACCATTTCTTTTATTTTTTGAATGGCAGATATTGAACATCTAATCACATTTTTTTTTACTTTTTTATAACCTTACCTTTTTTCTATTTTCAAATTTTGACAGTGTTGCTCCTACTGTATACAAGAAAGCAAAGCAAGCTCCTGAGGAAAAGCGTGAGGCGTTTTTAGTTAAAGAGCTTCAAGAGATTCTCTCAAAAGAAGGGTTATCTACAAACCCTTCTGAAAAAGGTTAGTAATAAGTTAGGTCAACTTAGGTGTCACTTTTGAGTTTTGACCCATTTACTTTATTGATTTGAGTTGTGTGTTATCTGAAGGAGTATATAAATCACGAGAAAAAGAAGTTATTTTTTATTACGACTTAAGAAAACGATTACAATAGAGTTATTTTCAAAGCCAGTTATTCCAATTCACATTAAGTTCACAAGAGTTGTGGTCCCCATCTATTTTATCAATCACTTTGTCTATAATTGTTTGTATCTCTGAGTATACATTGCATTTCACAAGTTCGATTTTTATTAGAATATTTTGAGTATTATTGTCAACATTGTTTTGTGTTCATAATTGTGTCAATCTATAATTTCATTAGTAAGTGGACAAAAAATGCTTTGGGTTAACCCAACTGGCCCACCCCTTTTCGGGCATGTACAAAAAATTACTGTTTTCAAAATGAACCCGTTTTGAACCATCACCCAACCCTCTTGACCTCTCATATTGCCACCTCGAGTTCAACTCAATTAGAGTTCAATTTTGATGATACAATAAACTTTTGTGAGATTTTAACTAGTGAAATTGTGTGCATGTATTAATATTCATACATATATTTATACGTATATTTATATTTTCTTAGAGATCAAAGAAGTCAAACGGAGAAAGGAAAGAGCAAAAGAGCTCGAAGGCATCGACACAAGCAATATTGTCGTAGGTTCACGCAGAAGGTCCACATTTAATTTTGTGGCCCCACCTAAACCTAAAGAAATTAGTGAAAGTGATTCTGATGATGATGAAGACGATGAAGATGATAATGGTTCAGAAGATACCGATAATGAAGAAGATGGCGATGATGGTGATGATAATGTGAATGGCACTAAGAGTGAAGAGGTTCCTCAAGGTATTACATAAGGTTTTTAATTTTATTTATTATAAAGGTGGTAAGATGGGTAGGGTGAGACAAGTTGGGTATTGGGTTAGACTTCATACTATTTTTCCACTTTTACTTATTCTATTAAATAGTTAATGTGCTAATTATGAGCACAAAAACAATATTGAGGAACTTGTTTATACAAATAGACATTGTTTAACTTTCAACCTTTTGACCAACATTTCCTTTTTAGTTTTTATTCGACGTGGTTGAGATAAAATGCAACCGAAATCTAACCATTGTTATATAATCCGGTTCAAAGTGTTTACCTCTAACTGTATGTCTTCTAGTTCATATTTTTGTATATATCACATCAACAAAGTGGGCTACAAAATGATTAAAATTTTCTTCATGTGGGCTAGAAAGCGGCTAATTTACGATTTTGATCTAGAAAATCATTCATTCATTCTCTCTTTTTTTGTTTTCTGCAGAAACTTTAAACAGCGATTAGTCCTATGCTCCCAAGGACCTCTCTAATTAAGTAAAGAACATTGTAATATGTATGTGGAACAGCTTCAAGGTTTCTTTTGTGATATTTAATTTAGTTGTAAAATGTAAAGGATGTATTGGACTTAGATGACCGAAAAGGGTGACTTCATTTTTATGTTATGTAGTCTAAAATCTAGGAAATTAATTTGCTAAGCATATGATTAGCTTGCAGTCTCCTATTGGATGAGAATCATGTTGAAGGCCGCTATAGTGATTAGTGAATGAATGGTACATTAAATTGAACATGAGACATGGATTTTATCTTTGTTAAGTGCAAACATCTTGGTTAAGTGTAGTAAAAAAACAGCCACAGATTATTAGACCACGTACCGAGTATAGCTCAACTTTCTCGAAACCTGTTAAAAGCGGAAAATGTCTTTCAACATACCACTAAAGCAAATTGGTAGAGGGGTATAAAATGGAAGGATAGAGAGATTATGTAGCTTGTTAAAGTTGGTAATCTCAGGCATGTGCCATTTGTGGGCTATGGTTTTTGAAAAAAAAATTATATAAATAGTTAGGGCAAAGGTTATATGTTGCTAATAGCACTTAGGTTAGGTGCTATCATACTTACATATATCCTTAATGAGTAAATACCGGAATGATAAAATTACCTTTTATTAAAGAGGTCTGTGAGTGTCGTAACATCTAACTTAGATGCTGCAGTAGCACACATCTTTTCCCCAAATAGTTATTATGTTAAATATAATTGCAAAACTAATGTAGCATTGATGGTTTGAATAAAATCGACTTAGTAGATTATCTCCATTTTGGTGACATTTTACTTGTAAACCTCATTCGGCAAATTTCGACTGTATTGTATATAAGTAAATGAGTCAAAATTGTTGCATCTTTGCATTGATCACGGTTATTTATCTATGTCCTATTTGTTTGATACTTTAATACGTGATCACTTGGTCTTGCTGATGCAATATATTATACGTTATGAACTAAAACCGAAACGCCTAAGTTTCACTTCACATGATTTTGAAGTTGTTACGACAATTTGAACATCACAATGTGAAATACAAGTTCAATATCCAGTTTTTTGCATGCAAATTAGATATATTGCAATACGATAGAAAGTGACATTAGTTATACTTCAAGTTAGTACTGTATTCACATTACTTAGCTCATCAATCAACGTATAGTATGGTCTTTCAAGATACCACATTCTAGAACACACATACTTTATAAATCTCGTATTTATTAAAACACAACAAATAAATAAAATCATATTAATTAAAGAAAAATTAGGCTAATTAAAGGTGATAAAAAAATTACGAAAAACTAGATTAATTTTGTTATGATGTTTTTGTAAAATATTTAATAAATAATTGTTTGTGAATGAAAGTTATTTGATGAATTACTTTTTGGTCATCTAAACCCAACCCAACCTGTACACAATTACAAATTTTGACCTTTGAAGATCATGAAAAGATAGTTGAGATCAAACACGACAAGTTGCTAAAACACCACTTTTCCTATTGGAGATGCTCCTTCTACGCTTCAATCTGTTTATGCTTTATAGGATATAATCTTGTTATGTGAATTCTGTTGGAAATTAAATGGCAATTGGGATAGTTTCCGAAATCACAATAACTGGGATTTAGGATGGTGTAAATTACTTTCCAAATTTGATATTTCGTCCCTTGTGCCTAAATTGTCACGAAATTTGAATTATGGGATAATTCTACGTTGATCAACTTTAATTCTACGCACAAATTCAAAGTCAGGGTACTGGATGATTTAGAGAAAATTCTTCTTCTTTGATTACCAATAGTCTGTTAATCCGAAAAGGATTAGAATGTAATGACAGTTTTCGAAGGTTACATCGGCCATTTTTTGTCGTACCGAGAACAAATTCATTTTATACAAGTGTACACTATACAGCTCTGAACTCTATTGATAATATGTAAATTCCATTACACTTAAACGACTTGGTGAGACTAAAATCACCATCAAATTCAGCCACAACTAACATATTGCTAATCAAAGTAGATTGATGTGCTAGTAACGGGATTATTTGATGCTTATAAACTTTCTATTAGGTGATTCTTCGCCTTGAGATTGTTGTCCAAATGCTGAAAGATTCACATTTATGATACGATTTGTTATTTTCCACGTGGGTCTACAGATTCATAAGAAAGTGGCGATTGATGTGAACTGTCAATGCAAGCAGTATTAAGCCATCATGGCAAGCAAAACTTCGAGTTTAAAGGCAAATGCCAGTTGATGCCACAATCCACCATGGCAGATGATGAGCAAAATCAACAGCTCAAAACAGAGCCACTTGCCAAAGATTTCTCAGAAAAACGTGCAAATCTTATTGAAACAATGAGTGGGTCTGATATGAAAGTAGACTTACATTTGCCAAAAAGGAAAACGAAAGGAGGCATGGGTGAGGCATAAGGAAGCTGTGAAGTTACTTGATGATGCTGCTTTAACTACTCTAGAAGGTGGTATGATTCCAGTTTTCAAGGCTTTACGTAATTTTACCTGTGACGCATTAAAACCTCCGGAGCAAGTCAGATTGATGCAAAATCATGTTAAAGTTGACTTCAAAGGGTAGTTTCAGGCTTCCTAGTAGCAGTCTTTTTCTAGAGAGATTTGTTTTGAGGGTAAATATGTTAATAGCTTTGTTCAACTGAAAGATGTGTGATAATTGACTGAAATTTAGTCAGTAAACTCAAACTAGAAATATATTTGCTAGATCTCATGCTTTGGGTATACAAGGAACTAAACCTAGATTCAAGATGTGATATATTAGATTTTTTTTTTTTTTGAACAACGAAGTTATGTTAGTGGGCTGGATCCGCAGTGATATCCAAACGGGCAGTATGCGAACCCCAAGCCACGCACCATGAGGTAATAAACCCTCCTCCAACTATTTCCAGAAACCCCCATAGTGA
>JAUEJL010097681.1:0-13544 GCA_032274825.1 Drosophyllum lusitanicum
TCTCGTTTAAACTGTCCCTTATATATATATATATATATATATATATATATATACACACACATATATATATATGATGGTTTAAACGAGAACTGTTTTTCCTACGAGAACCACGATAACTAAGCCCTTGATTTAAATAAATAAATGGTAGTGACTCATTAATGAGTCATTAATGCTCTCGTTTATGACTTATTAATGACTCATTAAAGAAGCATTATTGAGTGGTATTTTGGGAAAATCAAGCCTTGTAAATTAATGACGGCTCACCCGGACGAAATTCACAGTTGGGTTAATGTTACAAATATTTCTCGTAGTTCTCATATGAAAAACAGTTTTCATTTGAACCGCTTATTTTATATATATATATATATATATATATATATATATATATAATTTAGAAACGGAATCCAAAGTCTAGTTCCATATTATTATGATTTATGAACAAAACTTTGCAATACTCCAACTGCACGTGTCGTTGAAGATGTTTAATTCCTTGCACGTGAGCACACATTTTCATACTTTATGATTAAAAGTTACTTTTATTATTTAATTTAAAATAATATGAAGACAATTAACTTTAGAAGTAAAATAAATATATTAGGGCAAATTGCATGAAAATGCAATAAACTTTGTCTTAGTTACCATTGTATACAATCAATTTTAAAATTTTAAAAATAATACAATTAACTTTCATAATCCCCTCATTGTATGAAACTAACTTTTTTATGTGTCTTTTCTTTAGTTACCATTGTATACAATGAACTTTTCCATAACTTTCATATTATACAACAAGTTGCATACAATGCGAGGATTATAAAAGTTGGTTGTATTATTTTTAAAAAAATAAAATTGATTGTATATAATGGTAACTAAGACAAAGTTCATTGTGTTTTAATGCAATTTGTCCAATATATTAAAAAACTAGTTAAAAATCGGGAACATACATGGCGTTTAGGTTAACAATATTATATATATACATGTTTATAAGGAAGGTTTATGTTAAAAATATTTTATCTGTGAAAAATACGAGAAACAAGTTCAATTACTTATTTGAATTTAATCTATTGGTATAGATTAATCATGTTTTTTCTATTTTTTTTAATTTAAAAGGCATAATGGTAAATTAAAACTTTTCTTTGTCTTATCTATTTCTCTCTCTCCTAAATTTTGAATAAAAAAGCAAAATAAATTAAAAATAATTTACTAGTAAATTATTAATTTTACGGAGTTCACAGGTGAACACACCTAAAATATTTACGATTTTTTATCCTTACTGTGTTCAATAATGAACACAGTCAAAAGTATATGAGTTTTAAGATGAATTTTACAATATTTAATACTGAATACAACTAAATATATGTGAGTTTTTATATCATTACTATTTTAAGTCAATTATTCTCTGTTTGTTCACCAATTAATTTAAGTTTCTTCCCCGTACAAACAACTATTGAAATTCTATATTTCTTATTTCTAGTGAATAATAATCTAAAATATTTTCTCGTTTGTGGTTTTTTCTTCATAATAGTTCATAGAGAATTATATATAATCTACAAAATTTTGTAGTTATTCATCACAAATCATGACTGTTTACCAAATAACAACTAAAAAAAACCATATATCCAAAAACCAAAAATTGTTATGAATGTGTGAATAACTATAAATAATCAATATAATCTTTTACTTTTCATTTACCATACAATGAACAAAATCTATTCTTTTAGAAGTTCAGTAATGAACAAAACAGAAAACCATTTTTTCATATAATCTCTAACTTTTCATTGACGAACAAGGATATAGTTCACCGAAAACACAAACTCATCAACTATTCATCTATGAACAATATTACCAAATTCTTATAAACAATCAATGCTCAGTACTAAGCAATGAAAAAAAAGAAATCAAAAGTAACAAACATTTAAAAATTAGTCATAGTTTGATGAAAAAAGGTGGATTTAATCCGACAATAGCAAATTAGTGATGTTTGATGAACTAAAAAAAGTGGACTGGTGGTGGCGGCGGCGGCGGGATACGATTACTTGTGACCTGGTGACGATCAAAATCAAGATACACCAGTTGAAGAATCAATCAACAACCTTCAGATTCCGGTGGTAAGTGGAATTCATGGATGAAGAGCGTGGGGGGATTGAGTGTGGCAAGGTGCATGTATGGAATTCATGGGCGGGCAATCCAATTGAAGGAGGGGGAATTGGACGGCTAAGATTGGTTCTCGCAGTTCTTGTACGAAAAACAGTTCTCGTTTGAACTTTTGCCTATATATATGTGCGGGTTCGGGGAATCCCCGTCCCCATCCCCAGTCAAATCGGGGTCGGAGAACGGGTTCCCCATCGGATACGGGTTTTTTTGACATCCCTACTCATTAATAGGGGTACTTTGGTCATTTAAATATTTACCCAACCTTGAATTGTGTCCCGGTGGATGAGTAATTACTTAATGAGGCTTGATTTTCCCAAAATGCCCCTATTAACAAGTCATTAATGAGCCATTAATAATCTCACAGTTTTTTGGTAAACTTTGGTTCCTCCTTTACCGTGGACACAAAATAATAGCATTTTAGTAATCAAATTTTAGTAAACTTTGGTTCCTCCCTTGGGGTTTTAATATGGTCCTTTCACTTGTTTTCTGCATTAATATGATTGTTTTTCCAACATACCTTGGTAACTCTGCTTTTTAGTTAACATGGGTTGCTCTTTTTTATCTTTGATAGAAAAGCATATTATGTGTGTTTGTAGGTTTTCGTCTTTCTAGCAGCTGAGTATGAAACCCCACAGAATTCTCTAAATCAGGTATGCCTTTTTATCTGTGTATTTCTTCAACCCTGTTGTATATTTTCTTTTCTTCTTTATAGAATTTCACCGAATATCTGTCATTCATTCATTAGAGAATTGAGGTAAATCCATATTATGAATATGATGGAGTATTTCTGAATAGGCATAGTTGCATACATGATTCATGCATTAAATATTTGGTTCATATGGCCTAAGAAATTACTAACTTTTTTTCTTTTCTATGAGGGTAAAATATGGTTAAACCTCTAACCTTTGCATTCAAAAATGGTTTAACAGGTAAACTCTTTTAATGAATGTTTTAATCCATGAACTTCTTGCAATCAATTGATTTAGCCACTTGACCTGCTATAGCAGGTTACTAAACGTTTATAAAACTGTTTAATATCTAAACTTATCTCATAAACATTTTAATCCTTAAACTTTAACGCATAAATGGTTTAATCCTTAAACTTTGTTTTCTTACTCTAATAGACGTACATTAAGAATACAGCCACTAGATATCCTGTATCATTAAAAAAAAAGAGATTTCCAGCAAAATATATGGGTTAGTATACATATTTTGGTATATATCTTTTAGGCACATTTTTTGGTTTAGGGGTACAAATTTTTGGGCAAATATTTTAGTTATATTATCAAGTGGTGGGATGAAATTTTTTTTTGGGAATATCTCAATGGAAGTCATGGCTTTATTGATGCTGGAATTTTTTTGATGTTGCAAGAAATCAAGTGGGTTTGTTGTTGTAAATGGTGTATTCTTCTTTTCTTTTTACATGTTAATCGACATGTATGTATTTTTGTTGCCAATCTCCTTTTTTTAATGTTCCATGGGAAATCTCGTGGTTGTATTTTAACGTATTTTGTTAAGGTAAAAAAGGTTTAAGGATTAAACCATTAAAGGGTTAAAGTTTAAGGATTAAAATGTTCATGAGATAAGTTTAGTGATTAAACGGTTTTTCTAAAAGTTTAGGAACCTGTTATAGCAGGTCAAGTGACTAAAACAATTGATTGCAACACGTTTAAGGGTTAAAACATTTATTAAAAGAATGTAGGGGTTAAACCATATTTTACACTTTCTAATAAAGAATTTTAATTAAATTTTATTTATTAGTCATTAGTAACCATCACAAGATACTATAATTAGAGGACAGTGTACTTATTTTTATTATTACTCAGAAAACCCATTAGACTGCATGTCAAATTAATAGTTGCGTTTTTTTAAAGATCGAAGAAGATATTCACTTCAAAGATTCAATAGTTTTCGATCCTTAATTGCAAATCAGCCCATTAAAACCATCAATTTTGACTTGCTTAATAACGTATAATAAAAGGTGCTAAAATTTGATTTGTGCATTGATCCAAAATGACTACTACAGGTATCCTTGTGGGACGGTATCATTCCCACGAAAGAGCATGCAAAATTCTACATCCACACAACTAACAAATACCGCTTTGTAGATCAGGCAAGTTTCGCTTATGGAATAACATTACTTGTGTTTCAAATAATAAATCCATAATAATCGCGTTTTTAAAAGGGTATTATAGTCATTTTACTTCACAAGTTTACTGATTCATTTATTTGTATTTTGTGTGTAGGGAAGTAACCTCAGGAAAAGAGATTTCAATTTGACATTGCATTGGCATGTGATGCCCAAGACTGGGAAGATGTTTGCTGACAAAATAGTCATGACTGGTTTCAGGTTGCCTCAGTCATATAGATGATTATATTATATCATATTTAAACTTTGGTGTAATTTATGAAAAATATAAAAATATAAAAGGATAACATTTGAAATTGAAAAATATTTCTTGAAAATTTCTTAAATGTAGAATATAGAACCGTCTGGTTCTTCGGTATTTAGTCGCTGTCGACTGTTTTCTTTTGGCGCGATGTGCATTTTTGCTAAAATGTGTGATTTATTGTTGCTTAAACAGTTTTATTTTACTTATTGTGCCAAAAGACTATTTTATCACAAACTTGAGTAAAGTATATGCTTTTGGTTGCCATATTTTCACTAGGGGGATGATCTGTGTATTAGATTAATTTGGTAGACACAATATAAAGCATTTGCTTGGAATTTGATAAGAGGGATGGTATTGGAGGCCTCTTTTGAGACATGATTTGGCCTTATTACGGATTTGTTGTGTTGGACCTTGTGATAAGTGGCGTGATTAAGCCACGGTCACGATGTTGATGCTTGTTTTCTTTTTCTTCTTGTGATAAAGTACGAGAGTGTGATACAGGGAACTCTGATATTACATAGTGTGATCGTGTGAAGAGATACCAACCCTCCGTGTAATGGTCACAAGATGTTTTATGTATTCGTGTCTAATAATCTAGTTGTTGGTTCAACTTTTGCTTTTGTATCGTCGGTTTGGTCTTGATTTTCAATCTGTTTGAATTTTTAGCGTGTTTTACGTGAAAGGGTAACTCTATTTTAGCGAGTAACCGGAAGGAGCGATTTGATGTGATCTCAATTTTCTCTGTGTTCCGTTCACAAATTTCTGTTAAAAATATGTCATACATCCGGTGACGGAATAGAATAAATTTAATGTCACAATTGAGCTTATAGCCTAACGGATCATGATTATGGGTTCTAGTTTCACTATAGATAGAAGGGGTAAAGTTAGAAGTAGATTAGAGTATGTGTGTTATCTATTGTTTACATAAAAATTTAATTTCTATTTCTTCCTACAATATTAATCGGCTTGTAAATTGTAGAAAAAAAATGAGAAGTTAATAATTATAAACTACTTTATAGATATGTGCATACACGGGTATTATATAAGTAAACTTGAAATACAACAAAATTAAATAGAAAAATCCGTCAATTTGTGATAATAATACTTAAATACAAACTATAAAACAAAATTATACTAAAAACAGACTATAAAACAAAAACTAATGAAAGAAAACAACTTTTATATTAGTAATTTTATTTCAATACGAATAAATCATATAAAGGCTACAATATTAAGTTGAATAATTAGAATCTCATCGGCTTAAAGATTAAACTAGCAAAAGCTAATCAGGTTTAGCATTACCCTATACATAATGGTAGACCAAATTCTTCACATATCGGTTCACAATGTTTAGGTTTAGTAAAAAGAAAAAAACGGACATTTCCTTGCTAAACATACTAAAAATTGCGAGTAATTTAACCTTTTTCATAGCACAAATGACATTATTAGAATATATAATTCACAATAGTCTGCGTCAAGAAAGAACTTAGAATTAGAAGTTTTAAATTTTAAGTAGGTTTCTGAATTTGGGGAGAACACAATTGGTATAACTAAGCCGTAAGGTCTAGTTTGTAGGAAACAATATCAAAATAAATAAATTAAAAAAACACTTCTCATTTTCTCCATCTTTGAAGATATTAAGGTCCTCGTACTTGTGTGAAATCAGTCGCTTGAGAGCTTCGGGCTAGGTTATGGTGAAAAGGCACGTTAAACATGCTAACACTCCTCCAGGCGTTGGTGAATAACCATAAGAGGAATACAATAAAATGAAAGATATCGAGATTAAACCACAAGTAACACAAAATCGTGAAAAATTAGAATAGGCTGTCGATGAGGAATTCATATACTTGTATGTATGAACTGAATTGGCCGATTTGATTGTGAAGTTGAGACCTTTATTGGTGTCCCATATGATCTTAGATTGATGCATGACACACGGTATGCACATTACTTAACATGTATTCAGGTACCATTTGTATCAAGAAAACACCCATCTTTCAACTCCTTTACCTTTATTCTATTTTTTTACATTGCAAACGTGGACAATGCCGCAGGGACGAAGGGGCGGGGGAGTGTTCACCTCTAGGCCCCCCTAGCCATGTGAGCAATGCCGCGTGTCATACACTTCATACCACATGCTCATCGATAACATACATGTGTGTGTAATTAGGGTCCACCTAAAACCTCACTAATCCAACAAAATGGGGCAACCTAATTTCGCTTAATCCGAGTTCCAACTCGACTTGACATAAGGGTGTTTTTTTCGAGCGTAGCCTCAAATCCAAAACAAGACCTCATAAAATAAAAGTATTAAACTATCAATTTAAGTATTAGAAAACAAATTTCTCTTCTCTTCTCTTTTCTTTTTCCTTTTTGAACAAACAAGCAACTTTCAAGAAACATCCACTAGAAATACCTAGAATATAAAAACTCCTCTTAGCATTCACTAATCTCCATATTGTTCCCCTAAGCATTCAAACTTCAAATCAAGAAAGCTCCAACCAGCATAATAGCATCCTTATCCACTAAATTTAATAAAAAAAGATGCATTAGAGTCAGAATTTTGGTTACTTTGAGTAAATCAAATGCTTATCTTCTTTATTAGTTCAAAAATAGTTACCTGAGGAGTGACCTTGTAAGATGTTCGCGTGCAGTCGCCAATGCTTGACTGAATGTCTACAAAAACCAAGTTAAAATTGTTAAAAACATGTCATATGCAAATTCATAAATTATCCATAAGAAATGCCATGAAATAGCACCACACTTCTACCAAGGTTCGTTTTGGTAGTTATATTATCTGACATGCTAATTTGGTAATCTAAGCACAAAATCACCGCTACCACCTGCAACTAGTTATTTTTTGCTTATATTACCAAATCAACACATGTAGCATAACTACCAAAACTGGACCCAAAAAAAATATAATCGCCAAAATGGACCATTGACAAGCATATGTTGCTATTAAATGAAGTACCTGCTCAGACAAAGGAGCTCCAGAATCTACATTGTGACTTGCAACCTTCCCAGCAATAACATTTGCATCAGTTTCAAGGATGATCCTGAAAAAAAAATCAAATTTGAACCAATTAAGCTTGGGTTTATTCTTTCGGATAGTAGTTTACTGTGGCTGACAATTATTAATGCAGAATGATCATAAACAATTTAATTGTTGAAAGAAATTAATTAAATATTCAAGCGCAAGTATTTAAATTAAATATTTTGAATCAAAACCAAAATTGTTTATGAAATCATCCGATGCCTAATATTCTAAAGAAATTCAAACTAAAAACTACAGTAACTAATGATTTTCAGTAAATTAATTATCACAGTAAATTAAGAATTACAAAAAAAATAAATTAAAACATGCAGTTTTATAATAGAAGGCAAGAAAAAGCAATTTTCCCTTTATCTCGTTTATGAACCCTGTAGGCTATGGTTCGGTCTATGGGCTATGAATGCATGAAAAACAGGTTTTCCATCTGATCCAGTCAAACCTGGTAAAAAACCAGAAAAAACAGAACCTGAACCAGCTGTTCTCAGCGTGACTTCCAGTTTGGTTTTGGTTCACCTTTTTTTTCTTTCAATATCACCATTTACATCAAAATCTCAAAAGAAATCGATCATCATCCCTGCAGGAGCGCTTTATCTTTTATATGCAATTAATCCTTTATGGGATCATTTACTAGGTCATACACACCTTAACCTTTCGACCATGTTTCTTGGTTGTCGCAAGAAATCAATTTATTTTTCTCTGTATTTCAACCACTATTAAACCTGCCAAACTAAGAAGCACTAGATGGGATATGTAAACACTAATTTAGTAAACACTAGGAGATGAACGATTAGAGAGGCATAGGAAGTGAATGATATGTCTTCTTAAATAGGAACAAAATAGTTTTACGTAAAAAAAAGATAAACAAGTGTAGCTTACCCGCCATCAATAATTTCATCTAGGCACAACAAAATGAGATCTAAATTTTCAAGTGCTTCCTTCTTATCCACATTGCCCCTAAACATATTATAACAATTCAAGTAAATTACAAACCTGCTCCACTGAAAATGCATGTAAAGAAGACAAGATAAATTTCATACAAACTACCTAAGAAGAATGCCAACTGCTTCAAAGAAACCCTGAAGAACAGTTGATAAAATGAGCTCATTTTCATCATCACCCCCAGTTACAAAAAAGTGAAGATCCTGAGCAAACTTGTAGACAACAATGTTGTTGTCAAGCATTGTTATCTCCGCTGCAAATAGTCGAAAACAAACAATAAACAGAGAACAGTTACACCAAATGTGGATTATTACATAACATAAGCTAGAAATACATAAAGTTAAATGGATTTAGCAGAAAAGATTCTATAAAGTAAAGCCTAAAACATAAATGAGACTAAAAGGTGCTTCTAAAGTGAAGAATGAAGCATACCTTCTGTTCGTGCATTGGTCTTCTGAGTCTTGGTAAAGATAGACTTCTCAAATGCTTCTTTAGCATTATTACTTGGCCAATCATCTGAATAATATTTCACAGCTATGCGACCTCCTTCTGAGTCGAGAAGTAGAATATTCTTTACAGTAGGGCAAAACTCCTACAGACATGAAGAATTAAATAAACTTCATTTACCATCTATTTCCATTCAGGCCAACATACATGAGAGATTGCTAAAATTGGTACAGATATAATTAAAAAAATAATGTATTGATGAGGCTGATCTATGCCAAGTGGTGAATAGTGAGATTTTTGGGGTATGCACATAGGCTGTTTGATGAAAGTCCGAAACCAGATTTGGGGTGGGGGCCTGATTTATGATCTGTGTATAATTTATTTATGGAGTCATAAACGACCTGATTATACTATCTCTTCTACACATCAACCCAACTATTTCACTCCTACTGCAAATATCTCAAAATCCCCTGCACTCACCTTGCTACTGGCTCCCAAAGTCCTCCCTCAACACTTGTAAACAAAGTCTACAAACACTAATGTCTATAGTGCTTCATATCCCACTGGTTCCAAAATCTAAACAAGTCTACAAACACTAGTGTCTATAGTGCTTCATATCCCAATGGTTCCAAAATCACATGACTATTCGACTGCACTTAAGGCATTAAACATTCCCTGCTACTCGAACATCAACAAATTAACGTCTCTAGCAACCAATCTGTTGGCCACATCAAAGTCTTGCCTTCTGTTCAACCCAAAAGCCATACAACGACACAACGTGGCAAGATCACTCTTCTATGACCTATTATAGAACTCTTGTGTTATATTCACGATTGACCTAAATTTCAAGAAACGAGACCACTTCATGAACCTCCATAGAAGGAAATTCCCTAAGTTACGTCCCACCCTTTGATATTCATTTTACAAGATAAAAAAAATGCTAGTATTTGATTGCTGTTCAGTTTCATCATCTCTCAATTCTGAAGAGCCTGTGACTAAATTCGTTTCATAATCATCCACAACAAACTGCTATGCTCAAATGAAAACTCGGAAGCAAATAAACCAACGCATCTAAAAAACCCTAGAATTCAACAATCAAAATCAAGACGTTAAGCGATTGAAACAGCAATTTCGCACAATTCTGTATGTAATACCTATTAAAAAGCATGATCCATATCATATAAAATCCTTGATGATCACCAGATACGCTAAACCCATCTTACTAATGTACACAGAAGGATAAAACAGAGAATCATAAACTCAGGTAACGATTCAAAAAGGAAATGAAAACTGTGATGAGAATCGATCAATAGTAGGCGTGATTTGTGTAGCATAGAGACTAGATCTTGTAGGAACTTATTGCTTACCATTGAATTGAGATTTTCGCGTCAAGAATTTTCGGCTTTAATTTCTCGAACAGGTTTGTAGTGCAGAGCAAACGGATGAACTAATCATAAAAAACAAGACTCATGATTTCTTAATTGAAACGAAGTTCTAAAATCGGCCATAAGCTTTTCTGTTTTACGTTTCACTTTTTATGTTTTTAATTTTAAAAATTACGAAAATATTCATTGTGGTTGTCATTTTGTTTCACTTTTAGTCCTTTAGGCTAACTTCAGTTAAAGTTGACCGTTAGTCAAATAGTATTTTTGTCTTTTCATCTTTTATCCTTATTTTCAAACAAGTTGAACCTATTAAAATTGTTACCAAACATACTTATTTAAATATTTTCTTCTATACTTGTTTCCAAACACCAATTTTCTAGTTCCCCTTTATCACCCCACTCTTCCCCCCCCCCCTCTCTCTCTCTCAAATTTGAAGACACATTTCACTCACCATCCCCGTCGGAGTTTAGGCCACCACTGCCACCGTCGCACCATAAGTTCGGACCACCACCACCTCCGCCGGACCACCATCATACAACACCGCCGACCATTACCCCTTTTTTCTCTCTTGAAGACTGCCGACCACAACCCCTTGTCTCTTCAAGATCGCCGCCGCACACCGCCATATCGCACAACACCACCACCCCTTGTCTCTTCAAGATCGACATCGCACACGGCCATCAATGTCAACCACCGAGCCGAACCACCATCGCCCAACATCACGCCATTGCCAAAACAAGATCTGAAAGACACTAAGATGGGGTACATGTGTAAAAAAGGTAACGAATCAACACCACCACCCCTTGTCTCTTCTCTATAATCCCCCCCTCTCTCTCTCCTCCCTCCTTGTTCTTCTTCCTCTTGATCTTCTTTTTTAGGGTTTTTGGTTAACTGATTTATAGTTGTTTAAGGTTTTCAAATCTTGTTTAAAAGGTTGTTTTTTAACCAGATTAGGGGTTGAATCGAGTTCTTGTCTCCGATGGTGAAACCTGAATTTGAATTGAGTTCTTGTTCATCGAGTTCTTGAATGGTTGAATCGAGTTCTTGTTTTTTTAATCTTGTTTAAATTGTTGTTAAACAATCCACTGTATTATACTCTTTCTCTCTTGAAGATTTTAACTACAAGCTGGTTTGTTAAACCAACACACTAATTTGTAATGATTTCAAGTCGGTTTTTTAGGGTTTTAGACCCAGATTCATGCAATCTTATCCGGATTATATTTTGTTGAATTATTTGTTCTAATTGTTTATCATCCCTAATGTTGTGTTGATGAAGGTTCTTTTTAGGGTTTCAAACCCAGATTCGGTAAATACAAGCCCATTCATAACAGATTTGTTTGAATTGTTTAAATATAATTAAAATCATAATTTAGACTAAAGAATAATTAAATTTTAATTATATAATTTATTTTACTAAATAATACATTTAATATGATTAAATGTAATTAGAAAGACTAAAATACCCTTTAACTAACTGTCAAAGATAACCGGAGTTAGCCTAAAAGACCAATAGTGAAACCAAATGACAATCACGGTGGCTATTTTCATAATTTTTAAAGTTAAAAGACCAAAAGTGAAAATCAGTGACAACTACAGGGACCATTTTGTAATTAACTCTTAAATATAAATAAAAAACAACGTAAGTAAATTTAAGAGAGGTTATATAACGTTCTATAATATTCTCTTACTCACATGATTAACACATATGTCAAAATCAAGAATGAAGATAAAGAAAGAGAATTAGTAAAATACACATGTTAATGGGTAGAAGGATATTGTAGAAAGAAGTAGAATTTTCTTAAAATTAAATCTGAACCATCTATTTACATATAATGGGTTCAATTTCTGAAAATGTATCAAAGTTGTCACTTTAAGCCAGTATATAAACCTAATAACTTTAAAAACTATCATTTAATATACTACATGTACTAAACTTGCCAAGTGATGTACTTAGAAACCTGGAATTCAGGTTACAGATATAATTCATTCTGTCATTTCATTTAGTTTTGTATAAAATTATTATTATTATTATTATTATTATTATTATTATTAATTAAGGAAATCTGAAGAACAAAAAACGAATATTCATTATCATTTTCATGCATAAGATGAAATTCTACACAGATCTCTTGAACACAACAATTGGAACATATCCAAAAGATAAACAACATGGAATTAAGAAGGGATTGCATAGAGAAACCTTAAATCTGAACCTTACAACACGCCTTAACAAACAAAGGAACAGCCCAAATTGTTCTGTTCGGAACGCAAGAAAAACCATGTCCGAACAATCAAAATCCATAACACAAACTATCGATATGTAATCGTAATCAGAACAATCGAAACCCAGAAAACAAATCAAAACTTTTGAGATGGAATAGCAGAGAAGATGAAGATCGAAATGCATATGAAACACAAGTCTTTGAATTTGGGTTCATCAAGAATCGATTGCTTGAAGAAGAACTCAAATTGAAGAACCCAAATCTCCATCCGATGAAGATGAACGCTTGAAGAAAAGACCACTTGGGAATATTATTATGGAATTAATGACAAAGAATGTAATTTCTTTTTTAGTTATATTTAAATTAGTAGTATTAATTATGAGTATAGGGGGTGTTTGGACAAGAGATAATTGGGAAGTGTATAAATACTCTAAATTAGGGCACAATACCCTAGGTGCAATTACTGTAACAGTTTATTGCTCAGTGTGTGAAAAGTGTGATTCTGTGTGTGCTGCCGAAGGAAGAGATCGAGATTCAAGTCATTCCTTCACCATTTTTCTTCCAATCGACCGGAAATCAATCAGGTAACGACCCTTAACCCTTCACAATCAATAAGATGTATATTATGAAAAGATTTATTGAGTTTTCGAGGGGTTTCGTTGGGTTTTGGGACTCTGTCGAATGTATATGGAACTGAGAGGGTTAGAATGTATGATCATTGATATTGTGATGAAACTAAATTTGAATTGGCGGGGTTTGATTAGTTAGTATTTAGAACACATTGAAATTGGAACTTCGTAAGATGATTAAGATTGGAAGTAGATTTAATCATGAGTTAGCTGTAACATCCTCGATTTGGGCGTAGTTGTAAATCACTTGTAAACGTACGTAAGCTAGTAGATTATGTAAAGGGTCCAAGTTGTATAAATGTATGTAAGTTAATTATATTAAT
>JAUEJL010097692.1:0-13542 GCA_032274825.1 Drosophyllum lusitanicum
GTAGTATGAGGAGCATAAGCCCGTTCAAGAGACACCCATAAATCACGAGATGTAAGGCCTTGAACATGTTGAAAAGACGCCTCAGATATGGTAGAGATGATAAGCATTCTTACGTGGGCATCATTAGAGACCCAGATTGTGTAATTGGGGTTGGGTTGGGGGTCTGTGGTGCTGTCTGTCTCTTTTCCTGATGAGGAAGCTGATAAAACAGTCATTGGTGGACATGGGATTGTGCCATCCACATAACCAAACAGATTGTTTGTAATAAAAAAAGGTTGAATCATTGCCTTCCAATAGCCATAATTTGTAGGAGATAAAGTGAAGGCAAACTTGTGAGAATTGTGTGTGGTTTTCTCTGTGGAAGTGAAAGCAGCAAGCATAGCCAAAACAGAGAAGAGAAAGAAACCAGCGATTGATTGAAGAACCAGCGATTGATTTGTTGTAGCGATAACCAAGCAACTGATTTGTAGTAGCGACTGATTCTTGCGAGAGAAGTCTGCAGCGATTCTTGCAAGAGTAGGCTGATTGAAGAAACCAGCGATTCTTACGAGAGAAGGCGACTGATAGAAGCAGGTACAACGATTCTTACGAGAGAAGGCTGATCGAGAAACCAGCGATCAATTGTTATAGTTCTTGGTCAGCAACGATAGGCAACAGTTTGTTTTTTTTAAGGAATCACGATCGGCGGCCCTGGTTAGGGTTCCTAGAGCCGACAGTTTTCTAGCTCTGATACCAAGTAAAACTTGGTAATTGTATTGTATTATTGTAATTAAACAAGATTACAAAAGGAGTATATATAAGAAATATATTTACATTCTAGACCCTCTAATATAGACATTTATAAACACACTCAATTGTCTAACACTATGCAAGCCCACAGGTGAATCGTTATCAATCCATAAATGTGAATGTAACCTGTGCAATTTGTTATTTGTATACCTGTTCAAGATGTTAATAATCGGAGACGAAGCCAAGTCAAGTGACACTACGATCTTGGGAATTTTTTCCACAGTTTTAAAGATACTTGTCAAATGAAACTCCACTAATCAGGCTCAAGGGCTATGTTTGTTCAAATCAGTCGTGAAACTCCACTAAACGGAAGCCCAATGAGATTGAGATCAGATTGGTCTAAGGAATGCTATGGAACCACAAGTTTCGAGTATCACTTAAAACTACCCTACAATAAATAAGATGTGGGAAAACTTGCAGTCTTTTCACCCAAGGAATTAGGAACCCCTTACCCACACCTACTCAGTCTCAGTCCTACTTTAGATACAAGGAGGGTGACTTGGAATACTATGTGGTATTATACCAGGCTCTCAAAGCAAGCACAGGAACTATAATATTTAAACCAGTGGAAAACTTGATGCTCCCTACAATCTTACTAAGGAGGACTTGCAGAGCAATACATGAGATTAGTTGGGAAGTTAATTATCTGATAGCTACTCGACCTGATGTCATGATGTATCTCTTCCCCAAATAAGTCTATTGAGCCAGTTCATGCCCGCCTCGTGCAAGGGTCACTAGGATGCCGCTCTCCTTGTTTTGGGGGGCCTCCAAGCCACACCAGACTTTGGTCTACTTTATTCTAAGCAAGGCCACTTGTTGAGTAGGTAAATTCACTGAAGAAGACAGGCTATTTGCAGAATGGCCTGGCTACCCTATTTCCATGACATTAACCGTGAAATATTGTGTATTTGTTGACGATAACCTAGCCTCCTGGAAAGTCTGGTCTGTCCATTAGTTGCTTAACTCATAGTAGTTAGGAGGTTGGTGTCTCGGTCCCAGTGTTGGCTGATCATCCGAAAAGACCAGCTATGCGTCAGATCTCTTATTGACAAAAGCTTGCGTTATTGACAAAAGCTTGCGTGAGCAAGTGTGCATGTCGGAAGAAGACTGAGGGCTCCATACGGGATACAACAGATGCATAATAGAGGGGAGGTTTTCTCTAGTTGGAATCTACACAGGGATACAATCCTAAAGTGACAAATTCCCCTTTGGGTAAAGCGGAACCTAGATAGAACACGGAGCACTGGCCCCGGCTGTCAATACAGTGACCATGCTTACCAGCTCTTACCATTGCCGCCTATAGATATAGATGAGAGGTAGGCGGGGCTAGCTTGCTTCTCTTCCCCTAGGCTACCTGCACATCTCATAAGTACTCTCGGTCAATCATATCATTCTCCAGATGCGATGGTGTGTAGACACGTTTATTGGAGCAGTTGGGAAGAACACCGGCCACGCTTAGTTTTGTCGGAAAGGGAATGCTTATTCCCCTCTACTGTGCGGGTGCTGTGTGCTGATCAAGCACCAAGTCAGAATATAGACCTATCAGCTATGGCAGATTGTCATGAGATGACGTGTTAAGAGACTCCTTTGGGAGCTGTGAGCAATAATTGAAGACGTGATGAGGTTTACTTGTGATAGATAGTGAGCCATAGAATCAAGTCTTCCATCAGAGGACCAAGCCCATTGAAGTTGATGGTCACTTGATCAGACTCTCCATCGATTTATGGACAGACTCTATCTGTAACAAGTTGGAAAATGATTAACATCTTTGCTCCAACTTGAGGAGTGTTATATGTTGTAGAGTTTGAGTCGGTCAAGAGAGAGGTTGGAGGGTATCAGAGTGATATGTATGGCTATTTATAACTCGCTTGTTTACACATATCTCAAATCTGATTACGGTAACAAATGAAAAGAATGCGCGTTTCATCATCTCTCACAATTAATCTACATGATAGTAATTTACAATATATATGTGGTTTGATGTTAAATAGAAGGCCTGCCACTTTAGTCATCGCCTATGAATCTCTCTCTCTCTCTCTCTCAATAGCAGAACGGGCTTTTGTATTAATTACTTCAATTGAGTGTTCCAGTTACAAATACTGGGAAATGGAACAAGAACAAATGGAAATCAAAATGGAAAGTAAAAGATAAATCAGAGAAGTATTAAAATGGAAATCAAAATGGAAAGTATTAATTCTCTGCCCAAGCCATAGCCGAAATGTATAACAAAATTCTACACCCATGTGCTGCTCCATCACCAGATATATATATATATATATATCTCCTTATTCTCTCTCCTGCCCAACCTCAAATCCTATCCTCCACTACACATGTCCCCTCTCTGAATTTTCTTCTTAGGTAAACTTTCCGGTTATTGGGCCCATTGGGCTGGTCCAGAGCAACATCTGTAGAAGTATTCTTATAATTGGCGGCCCCATTAAGAACAGACGAATTTACTTTGAATGACAAATGAATCTTCCCATGTAGCTTTGTCAATTGACCCATTTTGCCATTGGATTAACCATTCAGTAATAGGCTCACCATCAAGGATCACATCACGAATGGCCAAACATTGGACAAGAAAGGGATCAGGATCGACGTCAAGTTCACCCGACAAGATTGGTTCCACAGTGCTGCTACCCAATGCCTTTTTGTGCAAGTAAGCATGAAAAACCAGGTGGGCGGCTTTCGAGGAGTTAGGCAGCTGTAGTTTATAGGCGACAGCCCCAATATGTGCAAGAACCTTGAATGGACCATAGTAACATGCAACAAGCTTTTGATTAATACGTTGAACAACGGATTGTTGGGGGTGGGGACGAAGCTTCAAAAAAACCATATCCCCCACAGTAAATTCCACTGCTCGACGGTGTTTATCAGCAGTCGATTTCATATGTTCCTGTGCACGGTTTAAGTGGTTTGAGGGCTTCATCTCTGTCTGTGAGTTCTTAATAAACAGCCTCGCAACGAATCTCACCAGGATGGTGCGAGGTGGTTGGCCATAAACAATTTGAAAAGGGGTGGTGTTAGTGGAAACGTGCTAGGCAGTGTTATGCCAACACTCAGCCCACGGCAACGAATGAAACCACATTTTAGGTTAATCCGCCGTAAAGCAACGAAGTTAAGCTTCTAAGCTTCGGTTCACAACTTCAGTTTGGCCGTCACTTTACGGGTGCCAGGCTGAACTGAAGCCTGAAGGTAAGCTTGCTGCCTTGTAAGGAAAAAAATCTCTTGCAAGAATTTGCTCAAGAAGTGAGGGTCTCTGTCACTTGGTATAGATTTAGGAATGCTATGATGACGTATGACTTCCCTAAGGAAAACTTCAGCAAGTGAGCAAGTGGTAAACGGGTGTTTCAGCGGGATGGAAATGACAATATTTTGATAACCACAAAAATTGCATTGTGACCTTTTGATCTCGGTAATCCTGTAATTAAATCAAGGGAAATTTCTTCCCAAACTGCTCAAGGTATAGGAAGAGGTTGTAGAAGACCCCCTGGTGAAAGAGTTCATGATTTATAATGCTGGCAAACGTCACAAACCTGCACAAAACGTTTTATGGTTTTAGTCATACCCAACCAATATATTCGAGCAGCCAGTCGATGGTAAGTAGGATAAAAACCCGAATGACCGCCATGAAGAGTGGAATGGAATTCATGAAGTAATTTTTTAATCCTGGGAGAGTTTGCTGGTATCACCAATCTGCCTTTGTGGGATAATTGACCAATACTGAGAGAAAAACCGGGTCCGGAGGTGGGGTCATTTAGCAAGGAAGGAATGATATGCAGTAACTGTGGATCAGCATCAACACCATCAGCCCATCAATCCACTGAGGAGCAGAGACAACAGTGCACAATTTTGCATCTGAGTTAAGACGAGATAAGGCACTAGCTGCATGGTTGTCACAGGTTTATAAGCTATTGTGAATTGATAACCCAGCAATTTAGCGATTCAATTTTGTTGAGAAATGGTGGTAATACGTTGTTCCAATAAAATCTTAATACTTTTCTGATCTGTATTGACAATGAAATGGCGACCACGAAGGTAGGCGCACCAATGGTTGATTGCTAGAACCAAAGCTATAACCTCTTTCTCGTATGCAGATTTGGAAAGGAGTTGATCGACCAATGCTTTGCTAGAGTATGCTATGGGTTGATGGGATTGCATCAAAACAGCACCCACGCCTCGACCAGACACATATTCAATTTCGAATTCACGAGAGAAACCTGGTAGCTTGAGGCCTGGGGCAGACATCATTGCCTGTTTTAGGGCATCAAAAGCCTGTTGAGTCGAAGAAGACCAAGAGAAAGCATCTGTTTTTGTGATTGCAGTTAGTGGACAAGCTAGCATCAATGTTGCAAAAATTGCTACGCGCTACTCGAACGGTCGACCAGGAGTAGCGAGTACTCGGGTTAGGCGAGGAGTACTCGGATTAGGATTTTTTTATGTATAAATTTAAAAATTAAACATATAGCATATTCATAAGTCATATATAATCAAATATAATCAATTAGTATCCAAACTTCCCAAAAAAATAAAGCATATAAGGGCCATTTACATTTATCCCTTTAATGTAATCCCCTTAATCCAATTATAATAAGCCTAAAAATACAGCATATAAGGGCTATTAGTGTATATATGTATCTTTTGTACAAGTATTGGGGCCTTTTTTGTTAATTCACAATACTATCTAGGTATATATATTTACTTATCTATATCTTGTAATTTTATTTTATTCAGAACATAAACGTGAATCTTTACTAGCACCTTCATCTTTTCCGTTTCAATGTGCTCTTCAATCAACTTCTATTTCTCACAAGGGCCATTTACATTTATCCCTTCCCTAGTTCCCTCCATTGTAATCCCGTCGCCTTTCGTTCACTGTAATCCCATCGAGAAGAAATTAAATTAGGG
Organism: Drosophyllum lusitanicum; assembly: GCA_032274825.1. Lineage (NCBI taxonomy): Eukaryota > Viridiplantae > Streptophyta > Magnoliopsida > Caryophyllales > Drosophyllaceae > Drosophyllum > Drosophyllum lusitanicum. The sequence goes on from JAUEJL010097692.1 coordinate 5,698, forward strand.
TTTCTGTTGGTCCCGTCAAGAAGAAATCAAACCTGAAATCAAAGAAGAAGGGTCGATTAAGACTTGGTGATGAGGAAATAGAGCAACAATCGAAGAAGAATGGTCGATTTGGTCTTCAATCGCAGTCAAGTTTCCATACGGCGACTAACAGGTCGATTTGGTCCTCGATAGAACAAGAGATCATTGTCGATCCTTTGACCGAGGAGGCCACCTAGGTCTGAGTAGGCCGAGTTTGACCGGCGTTGACCGAGTACCGAGAAAGTGGCCGATTTTCTTCAACTAGGCTCAGCTTAGGTCCAAGTAGCGATTACTCGCCGAGTACTCAGCCGAGTAGGCCAAGTTTTGCAACACTAGCTAGCATGATGTATCCTTCAATAAACTTTTGATAATAACCGACGAGACCAAGGAAACCCTGAACAGCCTTTACAGTTTTAGGAGTAGGCCACTTAAGGATAGAGTTGATCTTGGACGGGTCCATGGAAACTCCATGTTGGTCAATTATGTGGCCGAGATAATCAATAGAATAGCGCCCAAAACTACTCTTTTTCTTATTGATGACAAGTTGATCATGTAAGAGTTGTAATACTTCAATAAGTAAGAGTAAGTGGTTGTCCCAAGAGCTGCTGTAAATCGGGATGTCATGGAAAAGAAAAAGGACACCCCGAGGAGAAGAGGCTGGAAAATATCGTTCATTAGTGCTTGAAAGGTGGCCGGGGCATTGGTTAGGGGAGGATGGGATTTAACAAGAACTTGATAAAGGCTGTATTCTCAATATCATCAGCTTTAACACGAACTTGATAAAACTCTAACTTGAGACCAATTTTGGAAAGAAAAAACAAAAACCATGCAGTCCATCAAAAAGTTTCTCAACTACCGGAATGAGATACTTATCGGGAACGGTAGCTTGATTAAGAGCATGATAATCAACACAAAGTCGCCAAGACGCATCCTTCTTTTGTACTAAGATAACGAGGCTCGAATAAGCGCTTTGACTTGGCCATATGATACCTATTTGTAGCGTGTCATTCACTGGGAGTTGAATTTCATCCTTGTGGAGATGTGGGTGACAGTAGGGACGAACACATATAGGACCTTTACCATCATAAAGTGTGATAGAATGCTGGATTGATTGAATAGGGGGTGGTCCTTGTGGTTCTTGAAACAAGGAACAGGATGAGGAGAGTAAGGTGTCCAATTGAGATTATTGAGGTTGAGTTAAGGAGGGGGCAGAGTATTGAACGGTAGTATCGGAGTCCATTTGGGTGGTAACTAGTAAGGCAAGAGTGCAGGCGGGGGGAATGGAGAATCAATATAGACACCCTGCAGTTGAATATGTTAATCGTTTGCCAAAAACAAATTGAGCGAGTTTGCCAACCGAAAAGAACGTCACCCAGAGTACCGAGCCCCAGGTGATTCCCAGGTCCCAATTCAAAAACCAAGGCATCAACATAACATGAGAAATCACCCGATTGAAGTGGAATTTGAGAGCAAATTTCAAGATTCAAACTTGAGAATCATCTCCTAATCGAATAGCCAATGGAGCAATAGAAGATATAGTTAATCCTAAAGCGATAGCCAATGATTTCGAAAGAAAATTATATGTAGCCCCACTGTCGACCAAGATAAGAGAAGGTATGTTCACCCAATAATTTGATGGTGCGAAGGGCAGATGGGGAGTGGAGAGCCTCACAAATCAAGAGTATGACATTCACCAACGAAAGGATGGTCTGATAGATCACATGGTTAAAGACGATAAATATCCCCATCATTGTTTTTGGCTTCACCGTCACCCAATAGGAGCACCTGGAGTTGAGCATCAGCACACTTATGTTGTGGTGAGTACTTTAGGCCACAACAAAAACACAAACCCTTAGGCGTCGATCTTCCCGTTCGGTAGAGGTTAAATGGCGTAGGCCGGTGGTACGAACCATAGATGTTGGAGGTTTAAGATTATCGAGAGGGCAAAATTAAGCGACAGTCGTCTTCTATGTATCGGTTATAGGCTTAGAAGCCTATGTGGAACTGTAGAAAGAATTGGGCTTAGTTGAGCAAAAAAGGCTCTTACCAAAGTGGGTGAGGCGAGGTTAGGTGGGAAGAAGTTGAGCCCAAATAAAAGAGGGAGGATTGCTGACCAGTAGCCAATTCAACATGGCAAGCATATTCCATGGCTTGATCGTAGGTCATGGGATTAAGGGCACGAACCCAACTCTTGACATCTTCTTTAAGACCCAGTAAAAACATACCTAGTGATTGTTCTTCGGTTTGATTAGGAATGAGTGCAGCCAAAGCTTCAAACCCTTAGATATATTCATTGACACAATGTGATAGAGAGATCTGAGAGCTTCATTAGCATTCAAGAATTTGGTACCGCTGAAATGTATCATAAGCTTGGCTCTAGGTGTTTAATTAAAAGATTGGTGAATCTAAGAGAGTTGAACCTTCCATTCACATTTGGGCTAGGTATAATTTCTGATTTGGAGAGGTATGGTGAACTTGGAAGTATAGTTCAGCTTTTGTGATCCAACCAAGAGGGTTGACACCTTTAAATAGGGGTAGTTTTACTATAGGCATGGAAAACAGGGAAGGGATGGATTGGGAAGGGTAGGTTGAAATTGAAATTGGAAGCCATGGTTATGAGGAGTAGAATTAGGGTGAGAGATGTAAACTAAAGGACAGATTGGTTGATGCTTTGAGATGAGCCAACATCATATTTTAGAATGATTTTGGAAGATCAGCGAGGGTTTCTTGGATAGCGATGACTGTTTTGGAGAGGTCTCGTACTAGAGTTGTGAGAGACTCTGGTCGTTCATCATGGGAATTAAGTCTGGCTTGCATACGAGTGGAGACATAATCAATGTTCACCATCCGAGAAGAAGGAAGCCCGAAATGGAACCAATTTGATAAAGAAACAAATCGATTTCAATAGACAAGGAAACAAATCAAAAAATAGCATAACGTATTTTTGTATTAGTTACTTCAATTGATGGTTCCAATTACATATACCGAGAAATCGAACAAGAACAAAAGGATATCAAAATGGAAAATAAAAGATAATTTAGAGAAGATATTCATATGAATACTTCTTTGCCCAAGCCATAGCCGAAATGCATAACAAAATTCTACACACCCATGTGCTGCTCCATCGTCGGATATATATAATCTCTCCATATTCTCTCTTGCTCAAAGGTGTGAATGACCTCAATTCCCATCCTCCCCTACACGTGTCTCCTATCTGAGCTTTCTTCTTACATAAACTTTCCGGTTATTGAGCCCATTGCTCGTATATACATACATATATGCGTGTGTATACATGCTCGGACTGTTTTATAACTATACCATCCGATCATCCATTTGTTTTTGCTTCACATTAGTAAACCCCAACTAGTTTGGACAAAAGGTTGTGGTATATAACTATATCTATACTACACTATAATACATTTAACACTCTCTCTCCTACTTTAATTAATCATTAAAAAATTCAGCAATCGGAAATTACTAATATACCCCTCGAATAACATCCATTTTTCAACAATACACTCTCTCTCGTACTTTACACACTCTTCAATAACTACACACTTCCCCTACCCACAAAAAATGAAGAAAAGAGTTGTCTTATTGTTTTTTGCAAATTTGTGTTAAAAGTGAAGAAAAAAGCTAATGAAAAAAAGAGAAATAAATGAAATGACATGTGAGCGGGTAGAAGCTATTCGCCGAATAATATACCCCTATATTCTATAAAACGACATGTTATTGGGTAGAAACTATTCGCTGCCGTGGCATTGCGCGGGTACCATGCTAGTATACTTGTATTATTTAATTGACCTGAACCTTAGTCCCAATAAGTACCGAGTACGGCTTCAGCCATTGATCCATTCCTAGACTAAATCTTGTCACTGTATACAACTAGGCAAACTTATTAGGTTAGACTCTAGTAATTGGGTTCGATGTAGTTAAGGGAATCTATTGTCAATATAGGATTCATTATAAGACCTGTCCCTATTCCTATATATGCCATCAAGATGCTTGGTAATTGCACACAAATTCCTCACCTATATAATAGAAGGCCAAAGAAGCTGTTACAGTCGATAGAACTCACATAACTGTAAGTATCTCGTCTCTAGCATATTTACAGATAGCTTGTTGGAGGTGGTCAGCAGTCTGCCCATCCATTGCTGCAACAGAATAAAAGCTTGAGATAAAGTGTATCTCAGCTTCTAAGAAGGCCTGCACTTCGTCCTGCATGATTTTTAGAGTCTGCCTTGTTCGTGTAGCATCACTACATCAGCAACAAAACTTTCAATGTTTCCCATGTAAAGTTGCAAATTATGGACCTAGATGAAATAGCATTGTGCATCTGTATATGTACCAAAATAGTATTTTAGCATTTAAAGAAATAACTTACCTTGATAAAATGAGTTCAGGAACCCAGCCCAGCTGTTGGAGCTTGTAAGTGACTTGTATGACATCAGTTTCTCCAGCTTTACTCAGAGGACGATCATGGTCTATGCATAGTATGATAATGAAACAAAACTAAGAGGACACACAGCTTGGGATTTGAACCTGGCTTCATTTGTATAAACATACTACTATACTAGTAATATAGAGCCAAAGTCAATGAAGGGACTGCTAGTGTGAATGCTAAAGAAGTGCATCCATCCATTTATAAGACACATTTTTTTACTTGAATCGTGTGGAAGTGTAGGGTCATTGAGAGAAAAAGTTTATAGGTGTAACAAGATGATCTTTAAGTTTTGGATTTCTTTCTCCTACAAAATCACGGCCACAGCCTGTAGGTTTTAGGTACATCCAATAGCACTCCAAATGTAACATATATTGGATTATAGAAAGAAATGCTAGTGGCTAGAAAGGTCGACTTTCCCCCAATGATGGTGGCTTAACGGTCAGGGACATGCAACGTAAGGCAGAGCTGCTTGCCTGTTAGGATCCTTATTCCAGGTAGGGATAACTTATGTTGATTTCCGCATTCTATTTCCTTGTTTGAGGACCTTAATGCCTTATGAGTACAGAGGATGAAGTATAACAAAAAGTCTTTCAGAAGTTGTTTGAAATTTGGAGGACTCATCCCCTCCAACAGATCAAATTGTACTTTTCTTGTTAATATTCCTAATTCCCTCCTCCACCAAGATTGCACCTTCCCTTAAGGTGTCGCTTTTGCCATCACCACCACCTCCTCCACCAAGATGGCACGACCTTAATCCGAAACCAAAAACAAAATCTAGAGATTACATATTTTGAATCATACCTATGACCGGTGATAGTTTAACAAGTTCACAAGTCGAAGTTTTTAAAAGAAGGATCTGAGATTCTCATGAGATGGGTTCAAGAAATATCCCAGAAAAAGCAGAGTAGTTTGTAAGAAATATCCCGTATTATAATATAGATTACCTTTATATATATATATATATATATATATATATATATGGGAGGGTGAGAAATGTTTCTCGTGCAATAACCGCAAAAACCAATCTTGACTCTTGATTAAAATAAATCAATGGCTAATAATTGTAAGGGCTAATGAGTCATTAATGAGGGGTATTTTATGAAAATCAAGGCTCACTCATTAATGACGGTCCACCCGGACGCAATTCACAGTTGGGTTAATATATAAATGACCACAATACCCTATTAATGAGTCACTAATGATGTTACAAATGGTTCTCGATATAAGCAGAAGCCAGAAAGAGATGGTGGAGCCAAAAGAAGATCTTGTGGAGATTTAGGCGGCTAGTCATATTGGAGAGAGAGAGAGAGTACCGAGGCCAATCATGTTGTGAGGAGAGGGACTATGAGGAGAGATATAGGGCTTGAATGACATAATTTACACTTCTTAATTATATTTTAGCCTCTTTGTAATTTAATTTTAATTAGCAAATTACCACAGCCCAAGCACTCCCTGCCTAGGCTCATTACCCGCTACACCCTAGTCAACCGTTGGACTAGCGCCTAGCGAGTTTTACAATGCCATGTTGATGCTACATATATTTCAGAAATGGGGTGTCATGAGAACAATTTCTATAGATGAACCAGATGCTATTGCTATGGTATACAGATTTAACAAATCACAGCCTCATGGGGTACCATGGACACGTCATGTCGTCATGGCACACACACCATGACAATAATCATAAGTCTATCTGTCTATGAAATTTCAACTTTGATATATGTGCTCTACTATGAACTTTTAATTGATCGTCAGATGTATGGATTGGCCTTATCATTTTTGTTCAGTGCACTTGATTGTTCTATGCATCATATATGCCCTATTTATGTTAATACTTGGAGTTAAGCTTCCAATGTGCAGTATTTGTGACACTGGTATATGGTGCATTTTCATTTCTCTATTCCGTGGGACACTGGAATGTGGTGCATTTTCATTTATCTACTCCATGGTGGCTATGAAATAATCCCAAACTCCTTGATGAGTTCAGATTGTATTGGTTTCAGATTATTACTTTTGATGTAAGCGATCACGGGTTGAAAGAAAACTTTTAAGCTCCATTTCCAGATTTTCTATTTGCGTTGGTTCCTTCAGTTGTGCCTAAATCCATACGGTGTGTTTCAAGCAGGAAAAGAACTTCAATATTAGTACCTTTAATTTAATGGAAATAACTAGGGCAAAAATATTAGTACCTTTAAGGGACCGATCCTCCCATGAACTTTTTGCGTGACGAAGCAAAATCAAGCGTCGAGATGGAACACTGGACTCCTGCTTGGTAGTCTCGGCCTGGGCAGTCTCCATGACCAGCGGTTGAGATTGGGGACGACGAAAGCCAGGCTTATGCCTGCTGCTCTTAAACGATGAAGACAACAACAATGACGAGGATTCTGTTGCTGCCATCGACACGTGGAAAGCGCGAAACATACCGCTACTACACACCACCGATACCATCGCTCTTTATCGGGTTTATTGTTTCTTTTCGTCGTTGCTTACTGGTTTTCTCAAACCAGTTTAAAGGCAAACTTTATCAACTATCTGGTGCATCGTAAACAACAATCATACCTTTTTTTATGTTTCAAAGTTAAACCATAGAAATAAAACGAAGATCCGCAGCCAGCCGACACAAATATAAAATAAAGTTAATACAATGTATTTTTTAATATATTTTATAGAAGGTTCAATATGGTCCATAATTAATTTATAGTTCTAAGAGATTAATTTTAGTATTTGGATTAACGGCATTAATGGTCCGGATTAAATTTTAAAAAATTGGGCGGAGTGGCATTTTCGTAATTTTTCGTAATTCACATGTGATGTTTTTACAAATCACATGTGATTGTATACTAAATCACATGTGATTGAATATTAAAATTTTAGGACTTTAAATGGACTTTATTAAACACAACTCATTTCGTACTATAATAAAATTTATATTAAAATGTAGATTGTCACAAATATATATTTATATTTATAACAAATGTTATATGTTAGATGTAATAAAAGAAAAATAAATTAATGTATAACACTAATTATTTTAATATAATAAAATTAAAATATTAAATTAACCTACCCTTCCACTTCTATCGATGGCATTCAAAAATAGCAGCCAAATCAGCAAAAAGGAAAACAGACACAAAGCAGAAATATAATTAATTGTTAGAGATGTGGCTTGAGAGGATCACAAAGTCACAACACACAAAAAAGTAAAAAACAAATAACACCTTTTGAATAGAACACGCGCCATTTGCCTCATGTGCCTAACGCATATCCAACTGGGGATGGCAATAGTCACCCGATCCAATGATCATTCATCCGATCCGATCCATCTGTGATGGATATGGACGAAGTTAAATGGATGAATATCGGATATGGAGTGGATATGGATG
>JAUEJL010097703.1:0-13541 GCA_032274825.1 Drosophyllum lusitanicum
TCCTCCCATTGTATGCAAGTTGTTGTATACTATGGAAATTATGAAAAAGTTTATTGTATACAATGGTAGCTAAAGACCAGACACAGAAAAAAGTTGTTTGCATACAATGAATTTTTTTTGAAAGTTAGTTGTATTATTTTTAAGAAATTTAAAGTTAGTTGTATACAATGACAATTAAGACAAATTTAATTGTATTTTCCTATGTAGATATTTAACGATCATCAAACTTTACGTAACTCATAAGTATTCACGTGTTAACGTAGATTAAATTTATCTCTAATAGTAATTAAAAAATCTTAACGTTATTAATTGATTTTAAAAAGCCCAAGCATACATCATTATTTAAATACTAAATAGTATATATTTAATAAGTGTTTTTAATATATTAATATATTTTTTCCTCTCATGTTATCTAGTTTGTGGTCCATGACTACTCGAAACTGCATCGTGCTGGATACGTAACAACGACAACGCCACTTTCCTCTTAGCGTACCGGACTGTAGTTTACGACTTTACGCAATCTATTACTGTTTTTACTTTGACCTTTTCAAACAAAGATATAATATCAGATATTGTATTACTGTTATTTAATAATAATAAATATTACGTTAGTATCACTAAACCTTTGTAATAACAACTACCGTAACTGGACTCACTAAAAATTATTTTTGTTGCATTTCATACATATAAAAAATGAGAAGGACCCGTTACGGTGTCATTAAGATCATGATAGAAACAAATAATGCGGGATGACGAATAATCCGGAGTGACTCACGGCCCATCACGGGGTCCGAGATTGAGGATGACGAGCTCGTTATATTAACCATGAGATTGATCGATGGAGGCTCATAAGTGTTGGTTACACCCTGTTTTTATTTATTTTAATAAATCAAACTTGAGATATTTAATTGTAGCAAGATGAATGTTCAAAATTTTAGTATAACCTCGTAAATTTTGATCGTTTTTGCTTGCGCAAAATCTATAGTTAGCTTGTACTTTATATAATATATTATTATTATTATCATTTTTTATTATTATTATTATTATTATTATTATTATTATTATTATTATTATTATTATTATTATTATTATTATATTTTTTTGCTTCAGGACAGGAAGTAGCAATGCATGCAGATTGTATTTACATTGTATAAAATAAAATAATAAAAAATATATATATCTAAATTTCAGTTTTGAGAGAAAAATTAAATTAAGGAAACTTTTCATGTTTCCTTTGGAGATTACAAGAAAATATAAAACAAAAAAAGACCTTCTATTCTTGTGTCGTGAAAAGGCATCTATACATGTTTCATTGTCATCAAATCTTAAAAAGCCAAATACACAGTCGATCGGTGTTAAGAGGCCACCCATTACACTATTTCATGGTCGGCGTGGCTTTTTGTGGCTTTCATGTCGATCGGCTGCTTGGAGGTTTTAATTAATTTCTTTTATTTACACACTAGGGAAATTAAAAAACTAGCGTTTGTAAACCACTACACAGGTATTTCTGATGTGACAGTGATGTATAATGTAGTCCGGGATCCCTAGACAACTATAGATGTTTTAGTGACAAATATAAAAACCAGTACTTTCAATTGTTTTGAAATTGATATAAATATCTAACTTTAGTTACTTAATTTCTCTTCTTTTTTTATATGTAAAAAAACGTAAATTATCAAGACATGAACAAATTACAAACATATAACAATATTAAAAACTTTAATAATGTATATGAGTTTGTAAATTTAATTAAAATCTTGATTAAAAATCTGATAATTCTAAGCTTTAATCATATGGGATTTTCTAGATAACCTCTAACGCGGTGTTTGTTTTTTTAGGAGCTAAGATCATTTTGATCTTTTTACACCTCTTCATAAAATAGGTTGTCTTAGAAGTTTTTTTTACTTGTTAAAAGAATTGTTTTTTAAGAAAAAAAGATTAGGGTTGTCTTTTCCTCTCTCCTTTTTACAAAGTTTCTCCTAATCCATAAGCATAATGAACGCTAATCACAATATCTTTGCATAAGCCGAAGTCAAAATCTACACACATCGGTTAACAAACCCTAATCCATAAGCATGAAAGAAGTCAGAATCTACAACAAAACGAACAAACGAACATCATGTAGGAATGTGCAACCCTATTTAGTAACCCTAAATGACGAGAATGGAAACCCGCCCTAACCGAACAAATCTATAACCTTAAATGACGAGAATGGTGAACGAATCTCAACAAATCTGTACCACTATCATCTTGGAATATCATCATCGTTTTGCAAGCAAAGGGTGAATGAAAGCTTAGTGTTAACGAATCTGGGCGAACAAATTAAAGATTAGATTGTAACAAGAGATGTGGGTGAAAGATTAGGATGGATGAAAATGAACCCTAAAATGTCTGCAAGAAAAGGGTGAAAATGTCGGCAAGAGAAAGGTAAAAGGTTTGCAAAAGAGGAGGTTAAACCACCTCTTTTGTAGAAAGAGGAAAAAAATCGAGTTTACCTCCTATCTCTTCGGTGAAACAAACAATTTACTTCATATATGTGTAAATACGCGATTTTAAAAATTAATATTTATCATGAAATACATATCTATTTTATTAAAAATAATTCACCTAAGTACATCAATGTTCTAAATAAACATCGACTTTTCCAAAATATGCAAAAAAGTTATAATTCAGTAAAGTCTTTTCACAAAATGTAAGTTTGCGAAAGCTGAGAGCTATCATTCTTGAGCAGGAGCCTTCCCTCTATTGTTCCTGAAAAGTTAGAACACCACACTCGTAAGTAGGAAGCTTAGTGAGCACACAATCACCATTAGTAGGCGGTGCACACACACATTTTGTATAGAGTTAATTGGTCAAATCGTCCTTTAACTTAGCTATCTCTGCCGTTTTAGTCCTTTAACTTTAAAAGTGGTGAAAACTGTCCTTTATGAACCATTTTGTGACGAGTTTGGTCATTTCTAACGTTGACCGTTAGTCAACTCTGTTAAATCAAGGTAGTTTAGTCTTTTTACCAGCTTTTATAATTTTTTATTAATTAAAATAAAATTTAATCTTTTTTAAATAAAAATATATATTCTCTAATCTCTACCTCTTTACATACACACACACTCTCTCTCCCTCCCTCTCTCACTCTCAATCTCACTCTCGATAACCACCACCACCACTCTCTGGGCACTCCCACCGCCAACCACTACCACCACCGCAACACACAAACACCGTCAGCTCTCTCTCTCAATCCAAAGACCACCGCCACTTCACCATCTACGACCCTAGCCACCACTCCGCCACTGCCACACACAAACATCGTCGGCTCTCTCTCTCTCTCAAAAAGTCCTTTAACCATCGACACCTCTATGCAAAACAGAAACACACACAAACCCTAGATTTGTAACCAAATCGTGTGAAAACCCTATATCTATACCCAAATCATGTGAAAACCCTATATCTATACCCAAATCATGTGAAAACCCTATATCTATACCCAAATTGGTCCTTTCACCAAGCTACCGGATAATCTTAAAGAGGTTTTTGTTGATCCAAACATCACCGGTGGTAGAATCGTAAAAGGTATTAAGTCCCGAAAAAAAGCACCCCATTTTTCTTTGAATGATTGAGAGTTACGAAGAGAAAGAAGAGTTCTTTTCTTTTTGCAGATCTGGCACACACGCGCATGCATGCTTTGGTATAGATTGTTTTCCCCTTCGAATGAATGATGCAGATCTGCTAGCCCAATCGATCTTTCTCTATCTACAATTAATGGGTAGATTGTTTCTCTCTCTAGAAATACGGACAGATTTGTGTAAATCGGAGGTATGGCGGTGGCGATAGGGCGGTAGTGATTGTCGTTGTTGCCGCCGATTAGGCGGCGGTAGTGGTTGTTGTTGCTGGCGATAGGACGGCGGTGGTGGTGGTAGTTGTCCAAAGAGTCTGCCATTTTTTAAGTGAACCAAAGAAGATTAAATGGACAAATAATAAATACTAATAATGTAATTTTAATGAATAAATAATACAAATAAGAGTAAAATTGTCATTTAACCTTGATTTTATAGAGTTGACTAACGGTCAATGTTAGAAAGGACCAAACTCGCCACGAAATGGTTCATAAAGGACAATTTTCACCACTTTTAAAGTTAAAGGACTAAAACAGCATAAATAGCTAAGTTAAATGACCATTTGACCAATTAACTCTTTTGTATACATGTAAACTATCATCAACTAATCACATATGTGGTCACATCGACCACTGGTAGTCATCGACTATTGAAGTTACATCTACTTCTAAGGTTACATCGATTCAGATGCTACATCAGCATCTGGTTAGTCGCATTAACTAACAAGTTGTGACATCTGCTATCATCACATTGTATATCATCTCATGTTATCATCGTTATATACACAAAATGCACATATGCATCTAGCACGTTTGTAGGGATCATGTAACTCACAATGTTCGTTAATTTTTGTCTTAAACAAACGTCAATAGTAAAGTAATCACTAGATAATCAACAAAGGTCGCCTACAATAGAGAATTATGAAAGTTGATTGTATTATTTTTTAAAATAAAAAGTACATTGTATACAATAGTAATTAAGGCAAAGTTCATTGTATTTTTATGTAATTTACCCTTAAAACTTTATGTCGTAGGGGAGATGTGCTATTCACCACATGTGGATGGGTGTGTGGTGAGGAGAGGTGGACCACTTAGCTTTTTAACTTTTTTTTAATTAAATTTTGATCGATTAGTTGGGTAATATATGAGTCCCATAATTTGGTGTGGTGTGAAGTAACCACTATAAGACTAAATTGTTGATTAAGTGGTAGAAGAAAAAGGCTGACATGACAATATGATTGGTGTGATTCTATATAACCACTAACCACTCCTCGTACTCTTATAGTAGTTTTTATATTTCGAGTTTCCTTTATTTATTTATTAAAAATTAAAAATGTAAATGAGGTAAATGTAAAGGGAAGGTTCTTGGCATATCGCAAGGTTGACCATTGACTTTATGTATATATCGTATTCACCAAGTTCTTCTAGACTCACAAGTCGTCATCATCATCATCATCATCATCATCACTCCGCCATGGATCTTTGACACATTCAAACCTCTTTAGCACCAAGCCCTTTTTTTTAATAAAAATCTTTTTTCCTTTTTCATCAAGTTTTTAATATAAAACTTGATGATAATTACATGCTTCTCTTTTTATTTTCCTATGAATGAATATGGTTTTACTCTAATTATAATTTAATAAAAGTTATTAAAAAACAAAACATTAAAATATCTTTAACAAAATTAGTTTAATTAAAGCTATAAACCATAATTGTTCTTGATATACCTTTAACTACCTTTTATTTTTAACAAGAAAATAAATAAATTCAAAGTTAACTTAACATTATATTTCATCACAACTTTAATAATATTACAAATAATTAAAGAATCTTGTGCTAAAACTATATAACAATTAAATAGTAATTATAACAAAGGATTTATATATAACTCAACGATAGAAAGATATTGCTTATAACTATGCTTTCCAATCTCATTATAAATAAAAATATAAATTTAAGAGTATATATGTTCGTATGTTCTATTACTCAAAAAAAAGTTAAATAGTAATTATAATTTGGTTTCATTCATTATTCTAGCCAAAATAAATGTAAATGAACCTTAAATAGTTAGAAAAACATGATTATGTCATCAATGACGACCGCTTGTTTAAATTAATGTTAAAAACCATCGACCCCTATACTTCAATATAATGTCAGTTCCTACCCTCGTTTTGCTTTCTCACCCCGATACGCTCGTTTTTTCTATTTTAGAACAAAACGACATGAAATAACTTTCAACCAACTTTTACCCCTGAATTTATTGTTTCTGAAATAAAGATACATACATTGAAATAGTAAGTCTTAGTTCATTAAATTTATTGTTTTTAGATATTAAAAATAAACAAAATCACAAGATATGATCACAAGTTACATGAACACTTCTACATTGTAAGGGCCTCAAAACAATGGAGGTAAAAGGATAGCTAGGCTCCTATGTGATTTTCTTTACCAAAAAAATACACAAGTATAGTGAAAAACTATACAAGTAACAAACAAAATGGTAATAAAACAACAAAAGAATCTTTCTTGTATATCCTATTTATGCCTTTGAAGTATTTAGTGTGATGATTAACCCCTTCTGATATTATCATTAGAATAGTAATGACTCTAAGAACATGTCATCTCGAGGCTCTTCTTTGGTTCCTGAGTTTTGTTGATGTTCAATGTAGTTAGACTTCAATGCGTTCTCAAATCTTGAGAATTTAAAACTTCCAGGATTTTGTAGCATCTCCAGTGTAAATGGTACTTGATTATCAGACAATTGTTGGAACCTGGAGCCACGAATTGGATCGTCCATTGAGTTGTTAGCTTCGTAATGAGAGATTGCCATAGGTTTAATTGCCATTGCGGGTACATTGTTGCTCAGATTGGAGGCTTGCAGCCGATGACCAGAACCACGAGGCATTGGGACATCATGGTTGTGTTTCCCCTCGTAGGTTGTTATCACTGACCTCAAGTCTTGAGATGCTCGTTCCACATGCTTTCTTACCGAGCAACCAAGACTTGTGCATTTATAGTAACTCCTGAAGAGTTAAAAGCAAATGCATCAAAATTATGTTAGAAAACCACAGTATCCAACTTTTAAATCATTAAAAAGAGTATAAAGTCGCTTCAATTTACCTTGGATTAGGGTTTCCTTTGACGACTTTTTGCCCATACTTCCTCCACCTATAACCATCATCGAGTATATCAATATCGCTTGTAGTTTGAACCACAACTCTTGGTTCTCGTACTGTCTTAGTTCCTCCGATCATCGATATCCCTTCATTTTCTGATACCTTCCTGTAAAATAGTATCCAAATAAATTAGCAAACATTGATTAAAATTACTAATTCCATTCAAAATATATACATAACACACGACCATCTTTAATGTATGATAATGGTTTTTCTTGGTAAAAAAAGGTATTAAATTTACTGAACCGTTAAAAAACAGAAATTTACCATCTTTTGGCCTCCGGCTCGTCATCATCAAGATCGTCCCCACCTGACCTACTCCGGTCAAAATCATCATCTCCGACGGAAATTGACGAATTTTCCGGCGTGGTTACTGAATCAAGCTGCCCAGATCCGTGAGAAGCATAAGACTGATCATTGTACGAATGAATTTCGTGATTACTTGAAACTTGATTCATCTGTAAGTTACTTGAAACGGATGAAGATGATGATCTACGAGTAGATTGAGGTTTTGGGTGATTATGACTACCCTTATAAACAATCTCTGTAATCTGCCCATCTAAATTAGTCTCCAATTTCTTCTTCATCGAACAATTTGGATATGTGCACTTGTAATAACTTCTCGGGTTTTCACTTCCTTTCACCTGTTTTTGCCCGTATTTTCTCCAATTATAACCATCTTCTGATTTCTTCTGCAATGATTGATTGTTGAAATTATTGTTGCTGGCTGCGTAACCCGATTTAAAACTTTGCGTCTGTGAATTAGACTCCGTTTGAATTGTGGAGATTTCAGGAGAGAAGCTTTGAGTCGGAGGTGGGTGCTCTGTTTGCACGAAAGTCCTTTCATTTTGTTGCTCCTGAAATTGAACAATTAAATTGCTATTCATTCTTCTTAATCAAAACCCAAAAACAGAAGAAACCTTAATGATTCAAACTTACAGATGGATGATTTGATTGTGGCTGAAATGAGAAATCTGAGAAGCTTTTTTGCTCCTTTTTTATGCTCTGTTCTTGATTCTGTATGTTGCTGCTGAGATTCTTCCAGTTAAACGCATGGAATGGGAAGGAACCAGTTGTCGGAGAAGGTAAAATCTGCAAGAAATTTAAAAAACGGTCTCTTAACTTTTACAAATTAACATGTTTTTTCAATAAATGCGATGTAAACAGAAGGAAACTTACGTTGGAAGAAGAAAGAAGAACAGGGGAGTCCAGGAGCTCAGCCGGGCTTAGGCCTGCCGGAATAGCGAAGTAGGAAGACGGTGAGATCGCCGGCGGGGAGATGGGTAGTGAAGGCGGAGGGATTGATTTGAACTTAGGTATACCAGAGCCAACTCTTTCAGCGATCCGGACGGCGAGCCCCCCTGTTCGGGTCGCCGGAGGTTGGTCGGAGACAGAAGACATGGAGAAAGAGAAGGAGGAGGTGGGCGGTGAGTTTGATGGCCTTTCAATGGTGATACCGGAGGCTGAAGAGGTCATTATAGACGAGAGTTTGAGAGAGAGAGATTGGAGGAGGGGTTAAAGAAGAAGAGAGGAAAATGCACACGTATATTGTGCATCTTTTTATTTATCATACATTCATACGAACCTACATATGAAAATCATAATTCTTATTATTTATTTATTTATTATTATCCAGATATTTTATTATATATATATATATAATTAATTAAGTCACTAGAATTTAAGATTATTTGGTACGTAAAAAATAAAAGTGCATGCGTCCTCGTTCTATTTTAACAGTTTAAGTCTTTCGGTTTTTATAAACTCAATATCGTAATTACAAACTGTTAATGTGTGTATATATGTATATGACTATATAAACCATTTAATATTTCTTTCTTTCTTAATTTTAAGAGTTCTTAAAATTCAATTAAGATAAATCTTGATCTTTTATTTTATCTAAATTAATCTCGTCCACTTAATCTTTAACCATTTAACTTTTTCCTAATTTATTTTAACTTTTTATTCATTTAAAATATACTATCCCACTAACACACACACTCACACAAACACAATTATCCACCCATATGGCCGTATCAACATAATGTTTAGAATCTTATTAACTTTTCTATTCTTATTTTATATATATAAATCTTTTTCTTATTTTAATGTCTTTTAAAATTTATTTTTAAAATTAATAAAATAGTTGATGTAAATAAAAGAAAATTTGAAAGAAAAACAGACACGTTACTGTAAAAAAAAATTGTGACATGAATCGCGCTAATAACATATTATTACATTTTTTAAAACGACATATTGTAAAACAGAAACTATTTGTCACCTCTGCATTGCGCGGGTATAATGCTTGTGTGTGTGTGTGTGTGTATATATATGGTAAGGTTTTATATAGTCCTACCCGTAAACGTAGTCCCTAAAGGCCAAATCTCTGTCATTAATTTAAAAGGACAAAATAAGAATTAGAAATAATAAAATGATCTCACGTGTCCCCTAAGAAACTCTCCCAAATTTCTTTTTTTATTTTTTTACCCGTTAAATCTTTAATTGATCACAACTATTTCAATTTTGAGATTTTGAGAAAAAAATTATATCAATCTACTCATTTTTTAATACTCTTTTAAACAAAACCACTCTTTCCATATTTCTGAAAATTTTAATTTAAAATTTCAAACCATATAAAAATGATACCAAAAATGTTATCATTTTGAATAATGTGTATTTTTATTGCTTTCGGCTGTAACCATGTGTATTTATATCATTTTCGGCTGGAATGAGTGTATGAAAACATATGTATTTATATCATTTTTTGCTAAAACGTGTGTTTTTATATCATTTTCGGTGGAAATAAGTCTATTTTTATCATTATTATTTTGATAATGTTATCATTTTAAATGTTTTATATTGCTATCATTTTCTAAGATGAATAAGTATTAAGTAATGTATAATTACTAAGTAAATTTATGATAGTAATTAATTAATAAACCAATTAATTAGGAATTGATGACTTGTCTTCGTAAAATAATGACACGTACGAGCTCTAGTCCTAATTAACTTCAACCCCAGCTAAAGCTGCCTAAGTCACATTAGCATGGGGTGTACTCTCTTTTGAGCATTCCATGCTTCGTGCCACATCAACGCCATATCAGCATAACACATTCAATGTTTCAAGCATGCTTAAACCCCCGTACTACCCATGTTTCATACGCTTCAAAGATTTTTTATATAAAAAATATTCTCTCCTCTCTCCTCTCTTCTCTCTTTCTCTCTCCTCTCTCTCCTCTCTCCTCTCTTCTCTCTTTCTCTCTCCTCTCTCTCTCTCTCTCTTCTCTCTTCGGTAACCAAATACCGATTCTTTTAATTCTTTTCGGTACCAATGCTTGGGGGTGGTGTTCCATTCCATGCTTCACCTCCACCTCAGCATGCCGAGGGCGCCGAGGGGTACACCCTTCACTCTTATAATGGTTGATAAGTACGTTATCTAGATATTACAAGTTCAAAGAGCAAAAACACATTCATACCCTATATATCTTGTACGATTGACCCATTTACTGGAAAACAGAGGTGACTTGATCGATGTGGCAATATATATATCGACTCATTTGGTAAAGCTCGTTAAATGAGTCGATAAAATGTTGGCCAAGTTTTTAATATTTAGGCATTCATTAAAGTTAGTACGTAAACTGTTTTATCAACAAAAGAATTGACATGGACTTA
Source organism: Drosophyllum lusitanicum (assembly GCA_032274825.1). Classification (NCBI taxonomy): domain Eukaryota; kingdom Viridiplantae; phylum Streptophyta; class Magnoliopsida; order Caryophyllales; family Drosophyllaceae; genus Drosophyllum; species Drosophyllum lusitanicum. Next base: position 10,459 of record JAUEJL010097703.1, read on the forward strand.
ATTTGTATAATATTGAGTTGTGTTCAATAAAGTCCATGTAAAAAACATAGTCTTAAAATTCAGTATACAATCACATGTGATTTGTAAAAATATCACATGTGAATTACGAAAAATTACAAAAAGGCCACTCCGCCCAAAATTTTAAAATGTAATCTGGACCATTGATGCCATTGATCCAAGGACTAAAATTAGTCCCTTAGGACTATAAATTAAATATGGACTATATTGAACATTTCACTATAGATCATTTTTAACTTGTAATAATAATATGTTAAAATATTTATGTGAGATTGAAAGACTTAATCTTGGTCATTCATTTGATTTGATCGGATAGTCTTTATTTGACCCTTCATTTTGTTTATTATCTAACCATGAATTACGACGGTCCATAGGTGAATTGCGACCGTTTGAACTAATAGATTAACATCTAATTGATGGATATGGTTTGTTATCTCATTATTACCTAAATATCTATTATCATAATAACATTCCCCATATATATATACATATATATATATAACCAGTTTTATTTCGAGTACCGCAAAAACCGTTTGTAGCCACCGATTATAATTCATCAAAGATTAATATTAATTGTGGCAAACATGTAATTAATTAAAAATACAGCCGTCATTTTCACTTTTCAAAAATATTGGAAGGGTATTTTATGCAAATTGCCTAAATAAATAGATGACCACTTACCCCACTTTCTTAAAACTAAAATATCTACCAAACAAAAGGTTATTAAAATACGAAAATTATACCAAATTAATGAAAAAATATGCTCTTTAATATGACATCAATATTGCTACACTTTTTGAAAGCAAAAAAATTCATTTTTCCCGAGTTTTGTTTAGCACGGCATGGGATGTGTGCACATATGCACATAACACTTGATTTTTTTCAAGCATGAGTGCATATGTGCACCACCTGTTCATACTACATAGGTGAGTTAGGGTACATATATGCTCCATGCACGTGTGCATCTCGTGCAGATATGCATATGCACATGTAGACGTACCACTCGTTTTTTTTTTCAAAGAAAAAATCGTTTTTGTTGGGCTTTTTCCAACATAGCATCAGATATGTGTACATACCACTCGCTTTTTTTCCTAGCACAGGTGTGGATAAGTGCACATGTGCATATTATAGTAGATTTTTTTTCCAGCACATATAGTAAAGTCACATATGCACGGTACGTATGTGCACAACCTGTTTATACTATTAGGTTTTGTTTTTGCACAGGTGTGTCTAGGTGCATATATGCACCGTGCATGTGTGCATCTTGTGCATATATGAACATACACATGTACACCTAGATGCATGTGTGCACGTTAGGGTTGTAAAAGAACCGAACGTTTGGTGAACCGTTCTTGAACTGTTTGGCGCGAAGTTCGTTTATGTTCGTCTATTTATAAATAAACGAACACGAACAAAAATATGTGTTCGTTTAGTTAAATGAATGAACACGAACAAAGATCCTCGTTTGTTAATTTATGTTTGTGAACTTTTGTTTATCCGTTTATGTTTGTTTATATGTGTGTGTGTGTGTGTGTCTATATATATATATATATATATATAGGGTAAGCTTATATATAGTCTCACCTTTAAACATACTTCCCAAAGTCTCAATCTTAGCCAATCATTTTAAAGGGCAAAATAGGAAATTGATAATACAAATGAAACTCACGCGCCCCCTCCAGAATCATCTCAAACTTTCTTTTTTTATTTGTTTACCTCTTTTATCTTTAAATTGTCATAACTATTTCAATTTTAAAAATTTGAGCAAAAAAATTATACCAATCTACTTATTCTTTAACCCTCTTTCAATCAAGATCACTCTTCTCATAGTTCTGAAAAGTTTATTTGAAAATGTTATCATTTTGAATCATGTGAATTTATATCATTTTTGGTTGAAAACTTGTGTATTTATATCATTTTCGGCTACAAACATGTGTATTTATATCAATTTCGGCTAGAAACATGTGTATTTATATCATTTCGGCTGAAAATGAGTCTATTTATATTATTTTCATCTGAATAATGTTATCATTTTCAATGTTGTATATTGTTATCATTTTGATCTGAAAAATGTTATCATTTCAACTATAATTGTTATCATTTTCATCTGGAAACATATGTATTTATATTATTTTCGGCTTGAAGGAGTCTATTTTTATCATTTTCATCTGGATAATATTATTATTTTGAATGTTGTATATTGTTATCATTTTTATCTAGAAAAATTATCATTTTCAACTGGAAATGTTATCATTTTCGGCTGAACGAGACATAAAGGAAAAAAAAGAAAGAAAAAAATTAATTGTTTCAAGAAAATGAAATGGCGGCGCCAACTTAAGTAAAAAAATTAGCGGCGAAATAAAAAATCGGCCTTGTGCCGTAAACATTGATTTTTTTAAATTATAATTATACCCTTTTTTTAATTTAATTTAATTAATTAAGACAATATAATAATTAATTGTTTCACATTTATTCTCGTGGTATTTATAATAAAATTGGTTCTCGCGATACTCGTAATAAAATTGGTTCTCAAATGATATTTTCTCTCTCCCTATATAGACATTATCAAACGAGAACACTTTTTAAAGTAAGAACTTGAAAAACAGTTTATAGCAATTAGATGATCTTTATTTAATGGCTGATATTAAACTTGGTTTGATTAAGGTATGTTGATTTTTAATTATTTGATTTAATTAAGGTATGTTGATCTTTAATTATTTGATTTCTAATTAAATGATTGGCTTATAAATGTTCTTACCGTTCTCTACTTAAAATGTGTTCTCACCGAATTTATCTTTTCTGCATATATAAGGTATGTTCTTACAAATGTTGATCTTTAATTATTTGATTTCTAAGCATCCAAACCATTTATTTCTTCATATTTGCTGAAACAAAATTCTAAAAAATACCCAGCTTGAAGATATATACAAGAATGCCACAATTTCCAAAATCATTGAACATCTTAAAAAATTAACCACACAACATTTAGCTTCTCCATCCATTAACGTACAGTGTATAGAAACCAAATATTCAACTCACAAACTTCATGTGTTTGACTTTGATAT
>JAUEJL010097714.1:0-13540 GCA_032274825.1 Drosophyllum lusitanicum
TACGGAATCCGACGAACCGCTCGATGAAGCATGTGGTGGTGATGCCATATTTTAGAGGAGAATTTTGGATAAAAAGTATTGAGGGGTGGTTATGTATTTATAGGAGAAGTAAAAGTGTTGGATTAAAGTGTTAGAAGAGTTGGATGAAAGAATAAAAAAATAAAAGTTTGGTCTTTATAGGAGGAGTAAAAGATGGAAGTTTGAAATTTTTTTGGATGAAAGAATGAGATAGAAGTGTTCGGTATTTATAGGAGAATTAAATATATATATATACACAACGGATATATATCCGTTGAAGTGTAAAAGTTTTTATTTTATTTTAAAGTAGACGTTACACATCGAAGAAAAAAAAAGTTCGGTTTGCTCGGTTTCGCGAACCCGTAGCCCGGACCCGAATGGGGGGCGTAGGGGTGTTCCCGAAGGGAACCCAGGACCTTCGGGTTAGGTGCTACGCATGCACTTAAGGCCAGCTTCGGCTCTCCCGGGTTTCTTCAGAAACACCACTACCACCCCTTATTCGGGTTAGGTAGCGGCTTCTTACACCCGACGCTACCCAATTGCTTTCATGTTTTTTTATTTTTTTGGGTTGTGTAAAAGATAGTAAAGAGAGAGAGAATATTTTAGTTGTTTGAGTTATTTGTTATTTGGGTTTTAGGTAAGAGAGAAAAAATAAAGAAAAAGTGATGTGACATTTGGGTTTAAGTTTGGGAAGACCACTACTCATGATCTAAACAATAAAAAGGTATTTTGGCTAGCGATGTTCAAAAATGTTAAACTGTTTTTTTCGATCGAAGATTCAAGTCCTATTATAAAGATAATGTATAGTTTAGATGAGCATGTATTTATTGTTCGGAAAATGACCCAATACATGTGCTGATGTGGTCATTCATTGTCCGTATCTTGCAAAAATCTTGACATGCTGGTACTGGAAAAGATTATAAGAGGGCATGTGGGCATTTGACATGCGATGTGACATAATTACATAGGATTTTAATAGAAGAAATACGAGGTTTAAAAAAGAGAAGAAGAAAATATACAATGTAAAAAAATATAGAGTTAATTACATAATTGTTGCACGTGGTTGTCATGAAATTTCACTTTTAGTCCTTTAATTTTAAAAATTATGAAAATAATCACTGTTGTTATCACTTTGTTTTACTTTTAGTCCTTCAGGCTAACTGCAGTTAACTTTGACCGTTAGTCAAAGTATATTTTAGTCTGTTTACACTTTATCCTTGTTACCAAATATGTTACTTCTTTATTCATTAATTAAATATTATTAAAAATTAGAAAAATAAAAACAGTACCCAAACCCCTTAACCCTCTTCCCCTTCGATCCCCATCACTACAATAACCACCACTGCCTCCATTGTTTGGTACACATAAAAAAAACTGATTGATTCATCATAATATCTAAGTGATTGATGCCAATTTGTTTTAACCTTCAAATTCAACATGAATACAATTTGAGCAAACATAATTCTAAAGTTGGCTTTTTTGGTTCATCTATATGAGTATACAATGAAAGACGGAGAAAGTTGCACGAAATCCAGAGATGGAAATGAAAAATTGGTAGAAACCCAACAAGAAAGGTAGAGGAGCTCGAAGAACAAGTATATGAACGTATTAATGATTCCTCAAGTAGAAACAAAAATCGATTTCATCTTGAGTCTCGAATGCGAATTTTTAAATAGGTAGCCAAATGGTCAGAAGGGGGAACCAAATCTTGAATCCCTAATGCAAACCTTCATCTTGTAAAATTGATTCCATCCATAATTTTGTGGCGGTGGTGGCTTCTTCAAAGGAGACTGTGCCTCATTGGTGGAGGGTTTATGAACCATTCTCAGATCTCAAATCGCAAACCAGATGCATTAGCGATGAATGCCACAGAGTAGTTGACATCGCCACCTGCGACGCAGAAAGGAGTTGCGGAAGGCGGTGAACGTTTCTTCCATTTGTTGTAGCGATTGAAGGAGGTAATGTGATTATTAGTTAGGAATAATATTTCTTGGAGGACATTCCAACTTTGTGACTATAAATATATATCTTTTTAAGTCATATATCTTATGAAAGGTGATATATTCTCTTACTATTTCCTTCTACTCATAAGATCAATACAAGTGTTAAATCAATGAAGGAGGTACGGAAAGAAAATTAATAAATTCCACATATCATCTTATGACGGGTAAAAGTAAAATAAAAAAAATAGTAGTAGAATATATCATTTTTTTCATATCTTATTATCCAATTGCATCTAAAACGGGGTCTCATCAAACATCATTGCCAAGTATTAGAGATTTAGAGAGGTGAGAAGGTGAAAAAAGAAAATCAGTGGATTTCACATGTCATCTTATGATGACTAGAAAGATAAAATAGAAAAAAATAACAGAAGAACGTATATTTTTCAATTACTTATTAATCGTCGGATTCGTAGGTTTTCCTCACGAGGATCAAGTATCCTATTAATTAGCTGTTCCAAAAAAAAAAAAGTATCCTATTAATGACTTTAGGTGATCATAATTTTATCTTTTGAGATTCACGTCACATGAAACCGGGTTCCTAGGCCATCCGAAGACAGACTTAACATATTAAAGAAAAATAAAAAAAATTTGAGTGAAATTCTGCTAATTAAAATTTTAATAATTTCAAGTTTCTACCAAACTCATGATAAATTTCACATATGTGATTGATTATGTTGTTTATGCTTTAAGATACTTATTGACAAATAATTTATACATAATAATTATGACTTGTATGTATTTATAATTTTATTATCTTTTATTCACATCTACATATCGAAAGATATGATGTCATAACAATCACGAATTGTTGTATGCGACAAATTTGTTTACCGAATATTATGAATTGTGATTGATAATATTCGCATGAGAAGATAAGTAAATGAAAAGTCAAGACGTTTCCTTTAAAAACTAAAATATTAAAAACATTATAAATATAATTATAAAAATGTTTTAAGGTACATGAAAATTTGAATTTCTAATATGATAATAACTATATTAAAAATAAACAAATAGTATAAAAATATAAATAATTCGAAGCCAGGTAACATTTTGGGTTTGATGTCAAGTAAGCGGCGTAAAGATTACATAATAGTATCTTCGATCAAAACCCTTAATTTTTTTCCAAACCCAGTTCAGACATTATTCACCCTACCAAAAACCTGTTAGAAAAATGTTGAAATAGGGATTAAAATAACAATAAATACTTGGATAATTTCGTGGATCGTATTTAATACACTTTCCGAAATTTGTAATTCGGCCCTATGCCTGGGGTATCACGAATTCAGATAAAGGATAATCCAAAAAACCCGATTTAAATCACAGGCTTAATTCAAATCCAAGCACAGAATATCTTTGCTTTGATTTTCGTTCTTCAGAGACTATTTCAGCAGAATATCGATTAGTGAAATCGTTTTTCTATCCTTGTCTTTTCTATATTTTGCACCAACCGAAAACACCTATTTATAGGCGATAAAAATGGTGGTTGGCGGCGGTTGGGGACCCCCGCCAGGGGCGACGCCCCCGGACCCCGTATTCCCGATACCAATTTAGCTTATTCGAGTGTGCACTCCGCACCTCCAAACCCGAATTATAACTAAGTCTAGAATCGGCTAGTCTCATATTAATCTTGATTAAACTAAAAGGTTTGATGACACTAAAATCACTAACAAAAGCTTTCAGCTCTTTTTCCTAATTAAGTTCCTTTTAATTTCGACATCCCTAGTAGCGCTTATAAAAAATATTAGATAATGATGAAAGGGTTATCTTATCTTCACATACAGAAACACTATGAAATCATACTTAATATCATATGACAAGTATAAATCACACTAATGAACGTCACACAAACAAGTTGCAGTCAACAAGATTATTAATATGTATAGCAAGTATAGTTACATATATATGTTAAATTTATAATATATACAATTGACAAGATGTAATCCTCCGCCATATTTACTGTTTAAAAATGGATTTCTTTAAAATGCGCCCCTATTATATAAATACCACTTTTACTAGACATCTTAACATATATATTTTTTAATTTTCTCTTTCTTTTTCCTCTTAGTTATCTTAACGTCTTTATTTAGAACGTTTTTTTTTTCTATATGCATTTCTATGAGATATAATTTTGCCTTTAACTTCAAAAATTTTATCCAATTTATGAATGAAAAATTTTAAGTTATTTAATATAAACACTCAAATGAACTAAATCACATATCTGTCATGTATATTAAAAAAATGTTAACTTTACAAGTTTTATTTAAAGAAAATTAACTAAATTTATTGTTTTTAGTAATATTGAGGGTTACTTTTATTATATTTTATTTCTTTAAAATTACTATACATATATACTATAAATGAAAAAATTTGTACTCACAAGATTTAACTATATGTTATGCAGATATTTGCAATATGAGATATACACCTAAGATAGTTGGTAAGGAACATTATAAAATTATATGTCTCTTTGTGTTATGTCTATATGTGTTACTTATTTCCACTGCGAAGCGCGGACAAACACCCCTTGTTAGCATATATGGTTAACTAGAATTAAATAATATTATAATATTTTTTTTGAATAACACCCTAAAATTCTTCTCTCTCTTTCCTTTCCTCTAATGAAACCATCAAATTGCATAGAAGGTGTCTCGCGGCTTTAAACAGAATAGTTATATAGTATAGAAGACTCTAAGCATGAGTAGTAGTCTTTCCTCCTATTCTTGTATCTTTATCACATCAGCGTCAAACAACTTCAACTCTAGACAATGAACATCTTCATCCATATATGTTTCTCTCATTTTTGAATTAAGATAACGAATAACTTAAAGGTATTAAATAAATATATAAAAAATGTTAATTAATTTAATTCTATAGAAAACATATAAATAGAGTTATTAATCGACAACTCATTTCCAATATGCCACTGTTTGAAGAAGTTTTGGTCACTATGTGTTCACATACATCAATGCATCTTTTTGCTAACGCAATTTCTTCTTTGGTTATCCATGGTTATGAGGGCATATGACCTACATGAGTGGATGTTGAGATATTTATTTTAGAGCTCATTTTGGGTTGACCCAGAATTTCTTTGAGGGTTTTTCACTTGTCCTGTGAATTTTATGTTTCTTAGACTTGTGTATTTTCTACGTCGTCGATATGAAATCCGATGTAAGATGTTTGTGTCGGAAGTTATGAATAGTGAGGTTTGAAATTGTAGAATATTGAGATAATGTAGGTCATGGATAGTTGAATTCTGGCCGATGCAAACACGAGTTGGAAATTATAGTTCGTTGGTGAACAATCAAGACATAAGGAACTTTGAGATGATGCTGATGTTTGTGAATAGTATATGATAATGTGAAGGGGTGATTCACTCTCTCCCACTTTATACAAAATTACAAATTACTCAACTTTCATAAGATAAAAAACGATGGGCTGCTAGCTTCCGTTGGTGAAACCTTTCTTTTCTTTAATTTTAATGAATCCATTACAATGTGATATAAACTCAAACTACCGATAAAAAAGTTCTTTCTTTTTTATGCCAAAATTGTCACTCATCACCTCCAATCGATAGTTCCTAGCTGTCATCCCCACCTATTGTCAATTGTCATTGTTCACTACCTCCTATTGATCACCATCACTACTTCTATTGTCCATCATTGTCGATTGTAACCAATCACCACTTCTTCTACAATCGCCCATTAACGCAATTGCCGAACACCGGTGACCAAGACCTTTGCCCTCAATTAGGATATGTTTACTATTTTTCTATTTTTGAACATTTTTTCTAAAGTTTTTATTAATTCTCTAGGGATAGAAAACAGAAGCAATTTCTACAAAAAGTAGAGACATAAATATAAAGAAAATTCTTCAAGGTTAAAGCCGAAGCGACCTTTCTCAAAGATAGATAGATGAGGTAATTTGCATTACATTAATCTCTTTTGTTAGATATTGGATTGTCAACATAACCGCTAAAGCTACCCTATAAAAATAGAACACATGACGGCTAGGCTACTCAATATATAAGAATGACGTAGTGCCTTGACCTTCAGGAATTCCTTTTGACTTAGTAGTAAGCGCATTGATCCTAACAATTAATATCAGAGCAGGTCATGGGTCGACCCTTGTCATGTGCATAAATTACTAGGTATGGGCTAAACGCATTTGCGGCATATGTTGAGGGGGGGGGGGGATTATTGAATATTGGATTGTCAACATAACTGATAATGCTACCCCGTAAAAATAGAGCTCATGGGCAGCTAGACTACTCAATATATAAGAAAGAGGTAGCGCCTTGATCCTAACATCTTTGCTTTGCATATATTATGTGGAATGACTAATGATAAGACACAACTGGTACTAAATCCCACTCGAATTCCTAATGGGAGCAGATCATGCTACCAGAACGAAAAGGGAGCAGAGCAAAGGAGCAAACATATATCTTGAAACTCAATTAAAGGTACTTCCATTTGAAAAAGACTAAAGATAACTTTGAACTTGACATTCATCCACTCACCATAAATCAACTAACCCCATTTATCTTTTATTTTCCTTAAAAGAAAAGCATTTCCTGCCGCTTTTTATCGAGTTTCTTGAGAGAGTCGAGTTCTGTTATACGTGGCCTAACCGTTTTAGCAGCTATTTTATTATACTTTCCTCTAACCATCTAAGATATTTACCCAACAATGGTTAAACCCTGGATCCCATCAAGTCACTTTTGAGACGGGTCGGATTATATTTATCTTTATTTGGTATAAAAGATAAATCAATCGGAAAAAAACATGTCAACTGGACTTAAAGGGCATAAAGCTACCTTATAAAACTATTTAGCCGGATGTCTTTTAAAGAGTTGTCACTTTATTTATATCTTCTAAATTTGTAACATAATTTACTTAATCTTGGCCCGTTACCTAATCCACTCGTTTTGCCACCTATAAGCAGCATGCAAAACCCATTTTACAGTTTTTACTGTCTTCCTATAGAAGCTCCTCAACAACCCCTAAAAGCCATAAAAATCTCATTTCTTAACATAAAAGGCAAAGAATTTGAGACACCATTGCTCAATCAGTATACCCCACAGCCACCCAAAGTCCATTTCCATAGATTCTACATGTTCCCCTTTTGATTTCTTATTTTTCTCTCAAACTTAAAACCAGTAACATACAATAGATAACAAACAAACATCATAAACCCCACTAAATGGAGAAACTATTGACAATTTTGTCCCTATGCACTTATAAAGCTTTTCACTTTCTGTTCAATTATTCAAAAGAAAAGAGAAGAAGATTCCTGCTGCACTCTGCTTGATACCCCAGATATCCTTGTTTCAATCATATTCCAGTAACTGAAGATACTGAAGTGTTTCTATATGCATATTTCGAATTTCCGACCAGAATTCAACAACTAGTCGAGTATCTGAAACACATTTATAAAAGCAGTTGTTGAAACAGACTTGGTAGATTGAGGATAAGGAGAAAAAATGCATAAATTGAACACAAAATGACTAATTTAATTTGACTAGAGTTGATCATGGGGGTTTCTAGTAGCATAAACATGATTATGCAAACTTTTTTCATGATATAACAAGAGCAATTGTTTTGTAGTTGAAACTTTAAACCATCATTTTCAATATCTAGTGAGCTTTTCCTTTACCAAAAGGTTAATCATTTTGTTGCCTATTCTTTAGCCTACTTGACATTAGCCTAGTAAAGACTACCTTTTATGGTGGACTTTAGTGCTAGTATCAATCAATTGCAAAAACCAGAATTACAATACTAATCCAACACTTAAAAACTTAATAATGTGTTGTCCAAAATTGAAATAGTCCCAATATCCATAATAAGCCAACAATCATCACATTTTTACAGTAGCAACTTACAAGTTGCTTCTAAATCCTAAATGCAAGGATCTCTATTGTTAGGGTAGAACTGTCAAATGGTTCAAACGAGTTAGGCGTCAGCCTTCCTAGATCATTTCTTAATGCATACAACCTCCTAATCATTTTTCTTGAAAGATTTTAGATTGTCATTGTAATAGTTTTCTTTTGTAGTCATAATTTACACAATTATAGTTCATAACAAAAGGTTACAATGTTAAAATGTGAATCAGCCAAACCCGACTTGACCCCGCCAATTTGACCTGTTTCGGCCTGAGCCCTTTTTGACTCATTACCCAACTTGTCAAACCCACCCATTCTATCACCTCAAAATGAGGGTCAACAATTTAACTCCACAAAAAGGGTTTATAAATTATATCAGCCACCACCTACCACAATTGAGGAGGTCTAAAGGTAAAAGGAAAATTAGTTGCTGCTTTCTGCTTCTTAGCTCTTAGATTTATTCATATATAAAGCCTCACACCACTCTTAACTTAGCCTTGTACATTTCCTCCCTCTTGTATAAAACAAATGTCTCAAATCCATGAAAAATCACCCCAACACTGTGCCAAAAAGAAACTCATAAACATCAACAAGCATCACAAGAAACTATTCTACACACTCGCCACCTTCTTCCTCTCAATCCTCTTAATCATACTTCTTGTTTGGTTCATAATCCACCCCACAAAACCAGAGTTCGCCCTCAAAGAAGCTGATATTTATCAACTCACCCTCTCGGGAACTCACCTTCTCAACTCATCCATTCAAATCACCCTTCTCTCAACCAACCCGAACCCGAACGTTGGTATTTACTATGATGAAATCCAAGTTTATGCTTCATACAAGGGCCAGCGGATAACTCTTGATTCATCTATCCCTCCCTTTTACCAAGAACATAAGGATAACAATCTTTTATCAATGGTTTTAGTTGCAAACGCGTTACCCGTGGATCCATCTTTTGGTTATGAAATGGGTCGAGATCAGCTGGTGGGAAGATTGGTTTTAAATCTCAAGTCAAATGGTCAACTCCGATGGAAGTTGGGCACTTGGGTCTCTGGCAGGTACAGATTTATAGTAAGTTGTGTTGTGGTGTTGCCTTTTGGTTCATCTGCACCTGCAGGTCCATTGACTTCTAAGCAAGGGACTCAATGTTCGACATCAGTTTGATCACCGCATAGCATACATAAGTTGGATTTGATTTCAAAAGTTATAAGTTTTCTTGATTTATATGTAGATTCATAGGAAATTGTTTATGTCTGGTTTGTAAATCTCCCCTACTCTTCTTTTTCTCTCAATCTTTGATATATAGTAGTGGATTTCTGCCTTTTGCTAGCTTTTCATATGGGAATAAAAGAACTAATAAATGTGATATTTACAGATTAAAGAAAAGATTCTTGAATTTAATGTAAATCGATGTAATTCCCTTTTAGAACTACCTGAAACCAGTGGATCCTATGGGTCAAATATGAAATAACGGGTCAAAATCTTAACATCAGTGAAATCATTTCCATTATACTAGTTCTTTATCACTCAAATAATGGGTCACTGATATAGCAATAATTATTTCCCATGAGTTTGAAGCCACTTCTTTTAATTCCAGATAATGGCAGTCACTTTCAATCAACACTATGCACCAATGTCCACAAACTCTCATAATGCAAAAGACCCTAATCTTTCTGTCGTTTGGTCAACATCATAGGAAATCAATATCAAACACAAAAGGGTACATGGTATTGCTGACATTCTAAACATCCTATATTTAGCTTTACATATCTTGCACTAAAAGAAACTGAAAGTGGCACGCTCCCAAATGGTGAATGATTGCACATGATCAAACACATAATCTCTTGACTAGTTGTTGCAAAAGCGCTCTAAAGAAAGAAATGCTACTTTCCATCAGAGTGTATGGTTGAAACTTGAAAGAATCACTTCCAATGACTCACAATTAGATGTGGCCTCTTTGACCCATTTATTTATACAAAGGTTGATTTGGGTTGTGTTTTGTCGCAAACGGGTCAAATAAAAAAAATTAGCTAAAAGGAGAACGGGTCAAATGGGTTGAAAGTTACCCGGGATATTCCTGGATCCTGTATATTCCGTAGATTGAACCTAGACTCAACATAGGCCAATTGTAGGGTTCTCTTGGTGCACATGTATTTATAATAAGAAAAGAACCTCATATGTAAAGCATCTTTCTGATAGGAGCAATAAAGTAGAAACCAATAAACTGCTCATTAAATACTAAACAATTAGACAAATACTACAGTTCAAGTCTAGGAATATTGCACATTTGAGGAGTGACCAACAGCGAAGATACAAGCTTTGGGTATTTAAAGTTCTTTCATTGTCATGCACCGTATATTGAAATGATTTACATATATTTGATGTTGAAAGTTGTCATCATGCTAATTTGAACATCAGCCTTAACTGCTATCCTCATTATTGTTATAAGATCAACTCCTAAAGAAAGTTGACACCCACTAGTATGCTATCACACATGCTTCAAAAGAATTTTTTGGGTAAAATAGCAACATAGGCATTACTCTCTTTTTTCATTTGGTGGTCATTACTATTTAGATCAGCATACATTGATTTTTCTCATAGAAAATACCAACTAATCAAAGCCTACTATCAAGTCTAGGCAGTTCTTTGAGATTCTACAATAGCTATAAGATCAGCCAACACCAAATGAAACATTGTTCAAATCATTCAGCCATAGATTTCTGTGATTTGAGTACAAGGAACGAGCAAAAGAAATAAATATCCACTGTATTACTTAAGAGTGTGTTTGGCATTGTAATTTGACATCGACTATGTGATATAGAATACTCAAAACAAGATAAACTACTATAACAATATGTGTAAAGATAGTGTTTACACTTACTTCTGTTGTTCGAAGTTACGATGATCGGATGTTAGTGCTTCGCAAAAAAGTGAATTCATATATTTACATGTAAAACAACCCCTCAATAAATGATCATTTGACCACTAGATAGTCAGAATAAGTTTCACTATACTGAACACTAGAAACTATTATCCGGAACGTGACAACGTATAAATCAGATACTCACTTTCAACATGCAATGCCAAAGACCACCTAAGAACACAATATTAGAAACTAGATTGGATTGGAAAAGTCAAGGGAAGGAGCCTAGAATATTCAACTTAGGTGTTACGAGTGGTTCTCTAGAAGAGTCAAGGGAATGAGACTGGATTGGATGGGCTGACTGGTGACCCCGCAGCTGCTGTAGCGGAGGTCCAATGTGGATGAAGAAAGGGTGGGCGAGTAGTTCAAAGTTTTTATTTCTCTTTGAGCTTTGGCTCTCGGTTTTTTCTTTTAGTCTTGTATTAGGGCTGGAGCTTTGGTAGCATTTGCACTTGTAGGTGCTGGTGTTGTTCCTTGTTTGTATTTGTGTTTTATTCATGGTATTGGACTATTGGTAATGGTAAGGCTTTCCAAAAAAATATATATCAGAAACTAGAGCCTGGAAGTGTAGAATATGAAGCATAAACAAGAAAGTATCAGAACTTCAATCAATTGTTTCTGCTTCTGCATAATCATATCTACTCTTTAGTTAACAACATCTCAATAGTCCCTACAAAACAATATACAGTATTACCCGATACTGAAGCACCAAAATCTATATAAATTTTCCAGAAAGCAACCAAACTCTGCCATCTCATATCCATAGCAAAAACATCAAGACTTCGTTTGCATTGTATAATCAAGTTAACAAAACATAGATCTTTAACCTTTCTGAAGCCAAAAGAAGCTTCCGTTTTATATTCCAAGTACATCTCAGTTATAATAAAATAAAAAAAGATAAATTGGAAAAGCTATGAGAGCTCAAACTCACCTTTATACATGCAAAACTCAAGATGAAAGAGTATTAGAATCAACCCATTTCCAGTAATGTTTCTTGCAAAAAACCGCTCTCTCAGCCCCCTCTTTTTCATTCAAATTCCGATACTCTTCTTCTTCTTCGGTACTAAATTCACAATCTGGCAAACCATCAACAACCGCATCTACTGTATGTAAAACATAACATGCAGGCAATCCAGGGTACGACACAGAAACCCTTTCTTCCACCTTACTCGAATACGTATTCGGTATAATTTTCACAAATTCTTCATCTTTTTCATCACTAAGAAAAACTCTAATAATGGATCCAAGCTCCTCCTTCACTGCTCTCACAACGGCCGCTTCCACCGTCTCTCCGGGCTTCATTTTCTCAGACAGCGGTCTCGACCGGTTACGGATATCACCGTTAGACAATTGCTGATGGGATTCAATCAAGCTTCGATTTTTTTTATCCCTAATTCGAACCACTACGACTTCGAGGGTACGGACGGGCGGAGTAGAGTCGGCTAGCGAGGTTTCGCCCTCGAAAATCTCGAGCCAGAGATTATGAACGTTTTTGGTTCCGGGTCGGGTGCCCCAAGCGGCGAAAGAATCGGAGGGGAGACGAGGGCGGAGCCAATCGGAGAGGGATTGCGGCGTGGGGAAGTTGTGGTGGTGGTTGTTGGTGGAGGTTTTGGTTGTTGTGGTGGTGGTTAACGGCATGATTGGGAATTTGAAGAAACGACGATTAGGGTTGAAACTGGAGGTGGGTTTGGGGGAATTAGAGTAGAATACGAAGAGGTAGAAAGCGGAGAAGATGAAATCGGAGAGAGAATTTTGATGGGGTTTGCTGAGTGATGGCGGCGGTGGCATCGACGGCGGGCGAGACATGTATTAATTAATGGATTCAAGAGATCGCCGGTAAATCGTTACGGCCATCGGGAGGATGAACATAGCAAAATAGATACGGCTGTGAAGATAGAGGATAAGGATTCTTGATTTTCTGATTCGCTGTCAAAGATTATTTACAAAAATTGAATTTTTTTTTTTCCACCTTATTTAAGAGACACGTTTTTACATGACCCTTCTCTAGGGACAATTAAATCATTGATTGAACGTAAGGATGACTACCTTGAATTAGTCCCTTCACTGAATTAGGGCTCAAAGAGAATTATTAATTTCATTGAGAAAAACTCTATTTTCCAGTACTAAATACTCTTACTTATAAAGGGTTTGTAATCCAGCGATACAAGATGCTTCCCACGGCTTTTGATCATGGCTTCGAGTCATGCAGTTGATCAAATTGTGTAGATTTTGAAGTGATGAGAATGATGATGTGACGCTAATATGTCACGTGGGAAATCAATTGTAACATGGGGTGGATGCTATTGATCTAACTAAATGTCATACAGTAAAGCTTACATACTATCATATTAAATAAGGTAATGATTTGTACATAACAATTAGGACTTTTATGCCACTACCAACCTAATCACAATTATTCTCATTCATAAAGTTAAAGGTATAATGATCTAAACAACCACTTTTTGTTGTGTATAATAAAAAGTTCCTGTACACTAATCTATCACTAGAGAAATTATAAAACTAGAGAAATAAAAATGAGGACTAAGTAATTTATAAAACTAGAAAAATAAACTACTTACATGACATAAACATAAAGAACAAACGGAATAATCTACTCTAACCTTAATATCTTAATTAATTCTTTATGAACGGTCGATGTTATATGATGCAATCAAAATTCAATGAAAAACAATTGGGTATAATAAATAATTAAATATA
>JAUEJL010097725.1:0-13535 GCA_032274825.1 Drosophyllum lusitanicum
TAGGGTGAGATTTCTCAAATAAAAAACGAGCGAGTTGTTTATATATATATATATATATATATATATATATATATATAGATATAGATAGATAGATAAAAATATACCTTTTCTTGAAAAGAGAGAGCACTCACAAACACTTGAAAAAAAAGAAAAAAAATCTTAAAAACCTATGTACTACTAATCAATTAGGTGTTACTACTCTCTCTCTCTCTTTATCTATCTATCTATCTATCTATCTATATATAGTGTTATTATATGAACCTGAACCTGTTACTTTCTTGCGAATTGATTGAAATTTGACACATTGTTAGTTTGTTAAATTTTAGCTTAAGTTGTTGTTACAAAGAATAAGGTTTTATGTTAAAATATTGTTTCTTGAATTTCATTTGAAGAAAAAAATAAAATATTATGGCCTAACTCATTTGTCTTGTTTTACTTCTTTAATGATTTTTATTCATTTTTACTTTCTTTTTTTTTTTGTTTGGATATATCCATACCATACAGGAAAGGGTTCCTATGCAAATCAAGCACATTACGTCTGAACATACAAGACTATCAAGCCAATAAAATGATGTCTTCTTGTTATACATATTTATATAATCTAGCGTAGTGCAGAATGTCACGATGACGAATAGATTCTACCTAATAACATGCCCTTATATAGAATATAGAGGTATTTTGTTCCGCGAATAGTTTCACCCGGTAACATGTCGTTTCATTTTGTTATTTTTATTTTCTTTCCATCAACTATTTTTTTAATTTTCAGAACAAATTTTTAAAGGGTTTAATTAACCAAAATGTATTTAACTTGTTATGTTTTGCTATTGTGTGTATCGGACTTTAAAATTTTCTATTGTGTGTATCAAACATTTAATTTGCTACTATTGTGTGTATTAAACTTTCTATTGTACGTACTGAACTTATACATTTTTTTTCTATTTTATGTAATCAAAATACATACAATAGCAACAAATTAAAAGTTTGATACACGCAATAGAAACTTTTAAAATTTGATACACACAATAGCAAAACGTGACTACTTAGATATATTTTGATAAACTAAACCCATTTTTAAAACAAGAAAACACCTTTTTTCTTAATTTTTGTGAATAGGAAAAGAGTGTGTTTATTAGTAAATGTGTAAAATAGAAAAGAGAAATAAGGTTATTTAAAGAGTATATTAATAATTTTTTATTACTGAAAATTTAAAGGACTAAGTAAGAGAGTCTTAAATATATTATAATGTAATAATATAATACAGAGAAAATTTTCACCCGCAACAAATTTAGTGACTTGAAAAACACCTTCAGGCAAATTATTAATCTCACACAAAATCCTATACCCCTATTTGTGTGGTCCGTTCTAGTGATAGCATTCCCACTTTTATTATCACTTCCGGTACTCGCAGGGGCAATTACCATGTTATTAACTGATCGAAACTTTAATACAACATACTTTAATACAACATTTTCTGATACCGCTGAGGGGGAGACCCCATATTATACCAGCATCTCTTTCGGTTCTTCGGTCATCCAGAGGTGTAATGACAAAGTAGGCAATTGAGAATTGAAAAAAGGGACACAATTCATACGGGTTGTTGGCTTTGTAGAATTTAGAAACAGAACAGGTTATATATCCTCCAATTTATAAGATTAATTCACTGCTAAAATCAATAAAAAATAAAAAGAAACAGAGTTAGTGGATTTCAAATGTTATCTTTTAGTGGATAGAACAAAAAAACAAGAGAATATATCATTTTTTTTTAACGAAAAAGATAGCCTGAATTAATTAGATTGGAAAGCAAAAGGAAGTACATTAAGTCATTAACAAAAGATCATTTTTTGGACTAAAAGAGTGAATAGAAAGACTTATTTTAGATAGGCTTGTTATATATAGATAAAATATGTTATGTATAAATCAGCTTTCGTATTGAATCATAAGCTAACAAATTGAAAAAAGCATTGGATATGGTAGGTGGTGAGCAAATTGTTAGGGTAGAATTAAGGGTAAGCATGATTCGGCTTTGAAATAAAACCGAGATCAAACCAAAATTTTTGGATTTTGGAAAAATCGTTCGGTATTGGAGTGGTTTGGTTTTCGGTTTTAAAATCGGTTTTCGGTTTTTTGTTCGGTTACAACTTTTCCATTTTAACCATCAAGACTTGAAAGCATACAACCATCACTATGAATCTATGAAATTAAAAGAATTGAATTATATTAAAAACATCAAGATACGTGTCACATAATTCAAGCTATATACATTGCAATCGATACAAGCAAAGTATATGTCAAATATTTAAACTTTAAAGTCAAAGTTGAGACAAATCAAAACACAAAACAAATCGATAAATAACATATTAGCAAAACTAAAAATCAAAATAAACAACCAACTCCGGATGAACTGCATACAACTCAGAAACTAGAACGAGATAAACAACTAGACAATGGTATTTCTATATTAACTTGGAAATGAATAAAATCAAGAAGAGTGAACTCGTCCAAATCGAAATGAAGTGTTGTAGGTAACTCAGTTGAATAGTTCAACGCCCAAACAAAGCTACAACTACGAAAAAGATCCAAACCAGTGTGAAACCTCTTTAGTAAAACCCTAATGTAAATGGAAAAATCATAAAGCATATAATTTTTTGGACATATATATTTACAATATTACCTCTTGAAACTGTTCGGTTTACTTTTCAAGTTTGTTGAAATTATAAAAACCAAAACCAAACAAATAAAGTAGAATTTTCAAAATTTAAAAACCAAAACCGCCGATTGCTATACTGTTTTGGTTTTTTCGGTATGATTTATTTCGGATTTTTGTTTTTGGTTCAATTTCGGTTTTTTATAGATAAACTTTTAATATTAGCAATATCATTTTATGGATAAACTTTTAATATTAGCATTATCATCTTTAGGGCTAAAAGATAGATTATAAACACTTTTATTTTAGATTCACTTCAAACTAGCTTTTAATTAATCAACTTTGGTTTAACAAATATTTATAACCACACCCATATTTTTGTTATGTAAGAATCACCTTCCTATTTTTTTACCCTTACAAACTTAGGAAACTAACAAGCTTAGGGAGCTAAGTGGTCCATTCATCTATTTACATGTTATTTTTCATACAAATACTTTTGGTGAAAACCTTCTTAACTCAAAATTCACAAAAGATGAGTGTTATCTAACCATGTTTTTGTGATTTTCAGGGGTGTTTGAATAAACTTATTTTTTTAACTTAAACTTTCTAACTTATGAGCTTATAAATAAAATAAAAATATCTGGACTGGTTTATGACTTATAAGCTAATAAGTTTCTTTTAAAAGAATGTTTGGCTTAACTTATTATAAAATAACTAAAAAAGACATACTTACATTAGAGAATTTCTTTTAGTTTTAGAAAGAGAAAGAAAAATTGATTCAAGGTATATATATAGGTAAATGTACAAAAATAAGTAAATGTCTAAATTGTAAACTGGAGAACTGCTCTGGATGTCACAAAGACACACAATTTACAAAACATTTAGTTAAAGTCAAATATTGATCTTAAATAGTGTTCAAAGAAAAATTGTATAGGTCAAAGAAGAACCTGTCGATATGCATTGAAAAAAAAAGGTTTTAAAGACTGTCATTTTAACAAAAAATGGAGTTATAAAAGGGTAACCCTCAGACAAATGCCTCGATTCATCTTCATGATGAATAGAATGGATATATCAGACTCGTCATCAATGAAATCATCACTGGGAAACCCTATTTTTTTAAAAAAATTATCGAAATCAGAAACCCTAATTTTAAAAAAGTGTGCTCCTTAGTGAAAAGGATAGCCTGAATTAATTGGATTGGGAAGCAAAAAGCAGTACATTAGAAAGATCATTTTCTACACTTAAGGACTTTTATTTTAGGTCAACCAGCATCAATTGATCCCTGCTCATTTGAACACGCATTTCTGACAAGTGGGTATGTTTAACCGCTTAAAATATGTTTCTTTAGGCTTTTGAGATGCATATTAAAGAAAAAATCGTCGAGTCCAGATTTTAGATTTGTATCATGGATTCTCGAAAAGAAAATCTTCCTTGTTCTATTCCTTTTCTTTTGATTAAATAAATCTGTCAAGTACTCGTATATGCGTATTTTTATTGTTAATTAATGAATAACTTTGCATTTTGCTGAGGGATCGGGCACTATTAGAGTGCTTGCTTTCATTCTTAAAAAAAAGAGTGGGATATCGATAAGAGCTTAATAGTGGTTATTTAATGCGAGTTAAGGCCCTATTTCGTAGTATTATCTGAGATTTTCTGGGATTGAATTTCAAATTCTGAGAAATCATGTGTTTGTTTGAAAAAAAGACAAAGATTTCAAATAATAGGATTTTCTTGAAATCCTACCAAATGCTTTAGACATGAAATTTTATAAATCCTCCCACCCCCTTAGTATTTTCAAATCCCTTAAACAATGGATTCTCCAAATTACCATATTACCCCCACAATCCTACCAAATATAAATCCTGCGAAATACAAATCGTTTGACAAAATACAAATCTCATAAAAAAAAATTTACGAACCAAACACCCCCTAAGGGTGTTTGGTAATATCATGTAATATCAGTTTACAAAAAATATTCAATATAGTTCTTACTTAATTCCTAAGTGACATATTTTAGTTTTTAGATTAATAACATCAATAGTTCAAATTACATCTTAAAAACTAACACTTTTAAAAATATTAAATACTAATTTACCTATAATTAAATATTAAAATTTTAGAATTATATTTTTTAAATAAACTTTTTTAAACATAACTCATATTAATAAATCAATTTAAAGATAATTTTAAATTAGTTTTATTTTAATTTAAATAAGTGCTTAGATATTGAGAGTTTAAGTTTTAACAGGACATTTATGTGATTATAAGTTTACAAGGATATATATATATATATAAAATTAATAAAAACTTTAAAAGAAAATATATTTAATTTATAAAGTTTACATATGAACTTGTCCCTTTTATTTTAGATTCACTTCAAAAAAGCTTTTAATTCATCAACTACAAAAAAAGATTCAAGTTCTAATTCATGTTTTTGTGCTTTTCAATGAGCTCAAAACATCCACTGTATTCCAATAGCCCATTTCTTGAAGCTTTCCCTTCAATCTAGCTGTATCTGTGATTAATTACAGCTAATGTTCCAGTTGATTTCCTATCAGAAATCAATTAATCCCTAAATTGTAATACTGAAAAACACTTTCCTACAAGGTGAAGGCAAATATAAAACTACAGGACTGGTGGCCTATGCTGTTCTTAAAACATTTAGTCAAAATCAAGTATTGATCTTAAATAGTGTTCAAAGAAGAATTGTATAAATCAAAGAAGAACCAGTCAATATGCATTGAAAGAAAAGGTTTTTACAGATTCATAAATTTAACAAAAAATGGAGTTGTAAAAGGGTAACCCTCAGACAAATGCCTCGATTCGTCTTCATGATGAATAGAATGGATATATCAGACTCGTCATCAATGAAATCATCACTGGGAAACCCTATTTTTTTAAAAATTATCAAAATCAGAAACCCTAATTTCAAAAAAAATTGTTTCATGGATCAAAAAACTTCAGACATCCAAGGAAGGAGCAAAACAGCACAAGCTCTCAAGCCTGGCGAAGGCGAAAGCTCTTAGGCGGCCACTGCGAATGTTTCTGAGAAACAAGCCTTTAGATTATCATCACCAGTTTCAACAAATCAAAATTTCTAAAAATTGAAAAAAAATCAAAATCTGCCACCCGTTAATGATCAGCAATCTGTAATATTAGACGGATCTAATGAAATCGCTGACAAAGTGATGAAGGTGAATTGATTGTCAGGGGATATCGTACCATCCCTAGAGCAATCGCAGATTTGCAAAAGGGGCAGACGATCCCCGGTTGAAAAAACGATAATTGCTAAAACATTAAAGATTGAAAAACCGATTCGAATCGAGTGGGAGATCTCAGACATCCAAGGAAGGAAAGTAGCAACACGAGCTCTCAAGCCTGGCGAAGGCGAAAGCTCAATCAGGCGGCCACTGCGAATGTTCATGAGAAACAAGCCTTGAGATATTCATCATCGTTAACCCCACTAGAACCAATTGACATAAACAGATAAACAAATACGCATCGAAGTAAACAGATAGGAGAACGTTGAGCTAAATCGCAAAGATGATTGATTTGGCAACTAGGGTTCTGAGTGTGTGATTGTGACGAAGACAATTGTGGCCTTATAAAGGGGAGGTTTGGGAATTAGGGTTTTATGGTGCGACTAAATATTCACGGCGGCGCCTTCTTTTTCCGTTTCTTCAGAAACTTAAACTTGTTTTGCTTAGACTTATTTTTATTTTTCTATAAAAAGTTCAATTTTCTTATGTAAGCTAGTAAAAATAATTATTAATTTTCATTTTTTGTTAAAATAAACTATAAATACATTGCTAAAATAGAAAAGAAACATGAAGTTGTTAGAAACTATAAATAATCCTTTTAGACTTTTTTACTTAGTTTTATTTTTGACATTCAGTGATTCAGATATGTCATCTTCAGAAGGAAATTTCTATTCGGATAATATGAGCTTTCTTGTATATACAAGAACCATGCAAGTGCCAATGGTTGACAATCTTGGCTCTTGACTTTTGTATTGCTTAAAATTGGTTAACCTAGGCTATATTGTTGACAAGAGTCCCTTTGAGTATTCATCAAGACGTGTTTTGTGAGATGTTACTTACAAATAGTTTTCTCAAATAAAGAAGCTTCCTAAAACAAGCTCACATTTCACAAGGACAAAACTTGTATTCTCCCCTATACACAAACATGTGAATGATTATACTTCCAAACATATAATAAAGTGGCCGGTCGTAATCATAATGCAAATGACACTTTGGATTCCCGTGCTATCGAATGCAACACTTGAAAGGAACCTTTGCATATATATAAAGAGGCTATAGGAGGTTTATTGAAAACTAAAGGCAAATTCGCTTCATAAGAAGGTTAATTGTTATAGTAGACTCCTTACGTGCTTAGCTCTCTTAAGAACGGTGTTGGCATCATAATTGATAGTCTTTGTTGTAAAACAAGCAACAAACATCACTCCAACTACAATTACATACTCTCCTTAACTTCACACTGAACAATGTGTTGTGGCTTATCCAAGTAGCAACTGTCCACAACTTCGCCTTGATCGAATAACATGATCTGTCTTGTCCTATAACTTAAACAATATGATGTTATATTTGTGTTTTTCTTTCCAGTTTAATATGTTCATGATTTTACGTGTTAATTGAAACGCCCGTTTTTTTTAACATACAACAAGAAAATAACAATAATACTTTATTAAAACAGGCTCCAATGTAATATAAAAACAGTTTCTTTTAACATGATGTGGCCTGTCTATAACTTAAACAATATGACGTTATATTTGTGTTTTCTTTCCAGTTTAATATGTTCATGACTTTACATGTTAATCATTGTGCTTTATTATGTGCTCGTGATGTGACGTATTATTCAATGGCACTTTGTTTAATATATTACGTGCATGTGTCTAAGCTAACACTTATGGAATGAAAGGTATTTATTGAGAGGTGAGTTATTGTCAAGGGAGAGCTCTGGTCAACAAGGTATCCATCATTTTTTATTCGAGAAAAAAGGGAGAGATATATACATGTACGTATGCATATAATAAAGGTAGCAATTCATGTCGGGTTCATGATAGCATCTTGATATTACCCACTCTAACACAACTCGTTAGTAAGTTAAATGAACTGTAATCTAGTTGTAAACGTGTCATATACATGTCAAAAGGGTCATAACGGGTTGATGGGTTGACTATATAATGGTTAATTTAGCTAAAAAACGAAACCTTAGAGATTAAGATATTGTTGGAAATAGATAGAGGTTGAAGGGGTGAGTTCACTAGTTGTAGAAGATGAACGAAAAAGAAATAAAAAACAATCAAGGATCACTAATAGTAAAAAGTAATTTTATCTTGTATATTAGTATAATTAAGTGGTAGACAAATAATATGATCTTTAAAAACAAACATTAGTAAAACACAAGGAGACATTTGCTTTGCTATTGATTTCCCATAGTTGAACATTTCCTCTACGTTTTCTAACTGTTCATCAGCTACTTATATAATGATTGTGTCGTTCCTCTTTGTATTCGATTTGCCCTAGAGTCCTAGGCAATGAATAACTACGATGTAGGTGATGAACTGAGTAGGTGTTGAGCTAACGATCAAGAATGATGATGCAGGTTGCAATTTTATGTAGGCATGATTTGAGTAAGTGATGAAGATTGAGGACCACAAACGAGTTTATGGGAAAAGTGACAAATTTACGTAGGTGATGAACCGAAACAAAGTAGGATATGGTTTTATGTGTTTTTTATTTTAACAGAAGGGCAATTTTTTTATATACCATATAAGCATTCCATAAAATTTATACAATTTACGAAACAAACAAATTTTGACAAATGCAAACCTTGAAAGGTTCTGCTAACCAAACACAACAAGAGACATGTTGTACATTAATACAAATAAGGAAGGATATTACACCTCAGGGCTCACATCGTGTAGGGGACTGTATGATGTTATGTATGTTTATGATTGCATTGTGATGTGTCTCGAAATTTATAGCTGTGAGAAAGCTAGAATACCATTAATAACATAAATACAAATCCTTAAACCAAATACAAATCGCACGAGAAAAGTCTAACTAAAATACTATTTTTTAACGGCAAGCAATTAATACACACACATATATATTAACTAGCAAGATGTTACAAAAATTACAAGGGAGAAAAACAAAAGGAGAACGGAGGAAAGCAACATCAACCTGTCATACAGTTCGAGAGATACAGGGTTTCACCTTACTTTTTAACCATATATTTGAAAACGCTTGCAACTGGCTAGCCAACAAACCGACTAAATCCTCACTTGATTTTGAGACCACCTTTCTGACTTGTAGCTTCCAAACTAGCAACAAGAAAGAATGGAGGACCAACATCACCTTAATTATATTTTAGTCTGTTAGTATGCGAAAGTGAGATAAATTATACTTAATACCTTTGTTTAATATATTTCAGATTAAATAAGGCGAAGTCAGCGAGACGTTGGAGCGAAAATCGAGAAAAATATAAGTTTTGAAAGGGAATTAAAGTTTCTAAAAATAGGAGATCGGGATGTGATGATGCCAATAGTCGCGACGCGTTAAAGGAATCCTAGTGAATAAGGCCTTGCAAAATTCAAGGGTCGTAGCACGACAGAAGACCGGACACTATGTGACGGCTATCGAAAGTCAAAAATATTTAAGAACCTTTTACAGCTTCAATAAAAAGGATTCTACTCAATTCCAGCCAGCCCTAAAGTTCCATAAACATAAACGATGAAGAACAAGGACGATTATGAGCTTGGGATGCAAGATTTGGCTTGCAGATTGAAGAATCGGAGCATACAACACCATAGATCTCCATTCGGTTTGCTTGTCAATCATGTTTAGCATTATTTTAATGGATTCTTTTATGTTTTTTGTTTATGATTATGGGTTAATAACCCTTAGATCTCTACCTACACAAGATGAACCTTTGAGTTATTGTTTGATTTCAATGACTTGGATGATATGAAATTATATATTTGTTATGTTTAGTTTTTTCAAAGATCTATAGGCATTAATGTTAAACTTTATGAATTCATGATCTATTAACCAAGTTTTCACATGTTAGAGGACTATCCTGTCTATGTTTACTTTTAGCACAATTTGTTATGACCATTAAGAATCATGCATAGTAATGGACTAAATCATAGGATTAGATCATATCTTAATTGAACTTTACGATACGATTATGTTCTTTTGACTATTATGTTGTAGCTGGTACCTTGATGATTTATTTTTTTAATTTAAAACTAATACGTAAAACGCATGTTATATATCTTGTTTAGCATCATTGAAGTTGGAAGAGTCCACCACTCAAAGAGATTATATAGATATTGAATTGGGGTAATTTTAACCAATGCTATTAACATTTCTCAAATATATGCTACCATCTAGGTATCCTTCATCACACATCTTAAACATATCATATCAATTAATTATAATTTTCAACGTGTACGTGCTATACATTTACGTACACTACATCAAAATAAGATGTGATATATCCTTATATTTTTTCTTGTACTCACATAATCAGTACGAGTATCAAAATCAATTTTATATTTAATTAATAAAAGAATAATACAAAAAGAAATAATAAGAGAATATATTATTTTCATCGATAAACTTTGGATTGAGATCCTCAAAAACTTACAAAAAGCATACAAGGTTGTTCAAAGCATCAAGAAACCAGAAGTGACGTTTTGACAATCTAGTGACCGTAGATGACTACCCCCTTGTGCCATCCCAACCGACCAAGTTTCTCACAAAGACCCAAGCTTTCATCGACTACCACAGCTTCCAGTAATTCCCGAAGCAATCAAATGAAAATCCAGGGCGACGTCAAGCTTCAATCGTTGTTCCATTCATTCAAACATGGATTTAGAAGCATTTCTCATAACGCCCACTGGGTTACTTCATCTGGGTTTCAAATCTCTCTCGCAAGCAGTATCATCAGTGTTGCAGGTTTGATTTTGGCTTTAAGAGAGGGCAGAGGAAGAAGGGGTTTCAACAATTTATTGTTATCGTGGTCGGCATCGTCAGAGAGCGAATCTTCGCCTGAGAAATCGTGGGTAGTTTCTGGATTGCAAAACCTCGGCAACAATTGTTTTTTGAATGTAGTTCTGCAGGTAGTATCATCGTTAGCACTCTAATGCTTTGAGTTTTGGAATTCAAATATGACTGTAAACAATTTCATGAGATTGTATTGATATAGAATTGGAATTTTGTTAGGCTTTGGCCAGCTGTTCTTGCTTTCTGAATTCTCTCCAAAAGATTGTGGATGAATTCGAAGCTTCATCAGAGGGCGAAAAAATTGGGGATATGCCACTTGCAGTGTCTTTGAATGCTCTATTGCAAGGTATTGATAAAATCAAGTGTACCCACAGTTAGAAATTGTAATAACCATAAAAGTAGTCATTTTTAGATTATGTAAACTTAGCAAATTTGAATCTGCTCATGCTGTCTTTCTACTTCTATTACCATATTATGTGGCTGTGCTTAATAAGGCAATGCCTAATAAATCAGTAAACTACTTCTATCTAGTATATTACTTTCATAATTTTTTTCTTATACAACATGGATGATATTTTCTGTAGAACTATGTATCATCGGGCATGAAGGCAAAGTATTAAGTCCACGTAAAGTGATGCTTGCGATGTCTCTTTATACACCAAACTTCAATCTAACTAGTCAGCAGGTGAGACTATCATCTTTTGCATATTGAGCATCTTGTTTTGATATTAGAGGCGGCTATTTTGACTCATTTCCTGATGACGGGCTGATTTGGTGTATGTCTTCTCACTCATGGGTAAATTGTGTATAAAACAGATCAGCTTAAAATGAAACATAACAAACACGTCGAAAATCCCCCAAAGTTTATATTTGTATGCATAAGAACCTTCTTAATCACTTTTCTTTAGCAAATAGTATTGTTTATAGAGAATATAAAAATCAATTGGACAAAAAGTGTTTCGGGTCAACTCAACCCAACCGTTTCAACCCAGGCCTGTTTGACCCATTACTATCTTCCTATCTTGCCACCTCTACATTTTATAATCTTTTGTTTGACATATTAGATTTTGTTCAGGACGCAGAAGAAGCATTAGCCCACATGTTGTCTTCTTTAAGAGAGGAATGCTCAGTATGTTTTGCCTCAAATAATAATTCTATAGCGGCTGCAACTTCCATGAGTGGTCGTATTCTTAATCCAAAGAGAGGTGATATTTACAGTGAGCTAGAAAGATGGACTCAGAGTTTTCTTGGACCATTTAATGGGAT
Organism: Drosophyllum lusitanicum; assembly: GCA_032274825.1. Classification (NCBI taxonomy): domain Eukaryota; kingdom Viridiplantae; phylum Streptophyta; class Magnoliopsida; order Caryophyllales; family Drosophyllaceae; genus Drosophyllum; species Drosophyllum lusitanicum. The sequence continues at coordinate 11,944 of JAUEJL010097725.1, forward strand.
TGTTGGCAGCATTCTAACTTGCCAAAGCTGTTCGTTTCAGGTTGAATGGTACTTCTGTTTTTCTTTCTTTTTCAGTTATCACTGCTTTCTTCCAACCAACTTGCTTTACAAATTAAGCAGATATTTCGCTATATGGGTTATGTTGTTTTTAGGACACTTGTAAATGAAGCTTCTGCTTTTTGAGCGTTGACCTTCTTTTACATATATGGAACATCACACCTCTTCAATAACATAACATTTGTTTTTAACTCTGAAACAGAATATTAATAAATAGCTCTGTAAAGCCTGTCGGCATTCAAATTTTGCCTCACATTCATGCCAAACCAGTGGAAATTAATTTCTTCGGTACATAATTCAAGAAGTGGATAAGTTAAATGTTTGGTGGTTTATTTCATTTTGCAGATTTCTCTCGATTTTCAATTCTTCAATTGTTTGTACCTTTCGCCACCTACGTATGGTGGTGGTTCTATTGTATGTAAAATCCTCACATCTTTATTTTCTTGGATTTTTTTGTTATATACGCGGCAAGAGTGATTAATGAAATTAATTATACCTTTTTTTTGCTCTGTTGTATCAGATGCCTGGATGCTCCATAGAGGATTGCTTGAAGCAATTTTTTGTTGCAGAACGGCTTGAAAACTACTTTTGCACTCATTGTTGGCATTCGACAGCGGTGAAATATTTATCTCTGCTAAATAAAAATGAGGTGAGTTACCTTTAGGCATATGAATTCTTAATGACTCAAGGCATGTGTTTTCACTTGTAATCACAATCGCAATTCTATTCTTTAGTGTTGGCAAAATGGGTGGAGTGGGTAACATGCCAAAATGGCAGATATATTTTGGGTTGGATTGACTCAGAAACACTTTTTGACATGCTTCACCGTTAGCTAATTTTTGTATTTGACCCTTTTGAGTTCAAAACACACCCAAAATGCCCACTAGAACATAATTGGGTTGAAACTGTCACCTCTAATTTTCTATTTCCCATGATCTTATTAGGATGAAAGATTTTGCAAGCTTGTCTTGCCAAGTTTATCAACCTTTCTGCTAATCATGAGTGTTTACCATTGAGCTCGTATTTCTTTAAAGATTTAATTTCATTGGTTTTCTAAAGGCCAAGTTGTGCTAACATGGTATTCATGGACTCAAATTGTCAGACAGATATTGAAAAGCTTCAAAACTGTAGCAAACAAGATGCATGTGACTGCAAAAATCTATCCTCTCTTGGATCGTTACCTTGGTCAAATAACTATTCACATACTTTCAAACAATTACATATCGCACGTTGTCCAAAGGTAACAACACTAGTCATTTGATGTTGCCTTTTTCTCTAGTTGTTAGTCCCGCTCAAATATATGGTGTATACTCTGATAGCTGTGGCTAGATAGGTGTGCCAGGTGGGTTTTGGGAGGGGTCTAAATGGGTTTGGATCAAAACTTCTACTTTTTCATACTGGTTGGTGATGGATGACGGTTGATGTATTCGGGTGGTGTTGATTTCTAGGGTTGAGAGTGAGATAGAGAGAGAGATACAAGAAAGAGAGTGTGTGTGAGAGATTTTTTAGTCTGGAAAAAGATTAAAATTATAAAT
>JAUEJL010097736.1:0-13535 GCA_032274825.1 Drosophyllum lusitanicum
CTTAATGCGAGTACTGCGAACCAATCTTGGTCTTTGATTAAAATAAATCATTAATAATGACCCTTAATTAAAATAAATCAGCATCCAATAAAAATGACGACTCATTAATAACGCATTAACGAGGGGTATTTTGAGAAAATCAAACTTTGCTCTCTAATGACGGTCCACCCGGACGTAATTCACGTTTGAGAAAAATACATAAAAGACCAAAATACCCCTATTAATTGGTTATTAATAAGCATTAATGGTGATTATAAACGGTACTCACGGTACTTTAGTTAAGAATGATTCTCAAATGAATTTTTTCCTATATATAAGATATGAATCAATGAAAAAACACTCTTATTTAAAGAACACAAGAAACAGCCCTGGTGAAGACACGTGAGAGTTTAAATAAGGGTAAAATTAAAAAAACCTACAAAATAAACATTCTCACGCGCCTCTCCTTAAACTCCTACAGACATTTTTTAAATACGCATTTTCATTTAATCGTATATTCTTCGTGTTTAAGAATTTTAACATAAAATTTATACCAATAGATTCAAATTTTTGTCCTTTTTAAATCAAAACCAATCTTGACATACTTCTTAAAAACAAATATGCAAATACAAAAATGCATAGTCTGTGCGAAGATGCAACTCAAGCTAAATTATACCATTATTCATAGACATGCTTCACATAACTTTAAAAAAAAAAATGCATACTTATGTTTGCATTCTCCACAAATAACATATGCATCCTAAAAAAACAGAAGACCTATAATGATCATAACCAAATTGCATACTAGAAGATGTCAAATTCAACCATGCGAAAATGTGTAAATGAGAAATACGTGAACCATTTCAACCATAAAACACATTCATTTCCTGAATAAAAAATGCATTTTTAAGATTAAACTTCTATACAACTAAATAAACTAGAAAGAGCTATGCATTATTATACCAAAACACACATATTTCTAACTGCATTTTAGATATTCTGTACTTTTTCACAAAAACAAAATGCAACAACTTAGAGACTTGCATATCACGGGTTGATCAAGAAGGGCCTGATAGTTAACAAAATGCAACAAACTCCACCATGAAAGACAATACAGATCCGATTCAATGGATCGACACTATTAGAGATCGATTTAGACCACATTTAGGGATCGATTCAGCAGATCCGCCACCCAAGGTTTTGCCGGTTGCGAGAGAGATTGGTATCAATTTGAAGTCAACTTGGAGGAATACAGTGTAACGAACGGAATTTCGAGAAAATGTTGTAATATTATTTTATCGCGAATTAAAGGAGATTTATGGAGTTTGTGTATTTATAATGATAATTAAGGAATATTATTGTTATATAAATAAAATATTAAAAGTTGTGAAAATAAGAAAATTTGGATTTTTATATCATCGCGATGCGACGCGTTGATGGATTGCGCTGCGACGCGTGGTCAGTTGCGTGTGTCAGCTAGGTTGCGTGTGTCAGGATTTGCATGCTGCAGGTTTCGCCAGATCAGGGGCGGTCGAGACGCGACGCGTTCGCCAGACTCTATATATGGAAGTTCAGTTCAACCATTTTTTCTCACAATCCTCTCTTCTTAGCCGTTACTCTGCCGAATTTTCGAGAGAGCCCGAGTTTTGTGAATGCGTGGTAGTGCCGTGTTTCGTTTATTGCCCGCATTTAAGCCTCGGTAGTTGCGGTGATACCATTTCGAGCTCAGATTTCGGCTGGGGCTTCATTTTTGGAGATCTCAATTAGTGGTTTGGAGTTTGAAGGCCAGGATTCAACGATCAGTGTGTGGAGCTAGTTAGATCCAGTTGTGTGGTGATCTTTTCATCTGGTTTGTGGTGAGTTCAGTTGTTTTACAAAACCGAGCACGTAAACAAAATCTATTTTGATAGTACTAACGGTTTAAAAGATGATATAACTATATATGAATGTTTTGATTGACTAACTATTGTTGTTAAGGCTTGCCACTTGTTTGTTGATTACATGCAAGTGATTCTTATGATGTTTACGATGCATGCACATATATGTATAGATATATATAACGATGAACATGATGAAATTGATTGATGATTTAAGAAGGGGTAGACATACTCAGAGATGTAAGAATGATGCCTAGTAGGAAGTGTGTGTCTTCTAGGATATGCTAGCAATGAGATGTTTAGTTATCGGGTTTCTAGATAACCTTGGCAACACGTGGTATATTCTTACACTTGAGTGATGTATTGACCACAGAGATAGGGTCATGTGCAAAACATCACGTGGGTAAAAGGAGGGCCTAGAGATTTGGGGGCACCATTTGTACTTTTACCTAAACGACTTATGTCAGAGTAATTATAGCGGACTGATCAGGGGAGTGTGTGTACAAGTGAGAGTCGCGCCCCACGTTGTACCATACTTGTTGGATACGCATAGTGAACTTGTGCCAATGCGGACGGACCTTGGACTTAGTAGTTGCCAGGCACGCATATGGTATCTGTGCGGACGGACCTTGGAACCTTAGCGGTTGCCGCGCACGCATGTGATGTTTGGGGTAGCGATGATAAAGATGGTTATGATAGGCCCCAATAAGATGATTTATGACGTTAAACGATGTTTGTGATGTATAACGATGTATATGATGTTTATGAAGTTAAAAGATGAATATGGTGATTTAAAGATGTTATATGATGTTTACGATGATGCTTGACATGCGGGGATTTACGAATGCTATGCGGGTGGGTCAAGTTACGGTTTGGGATTTATTATCTTAAACCTAGTGATGTTTTGTGAAAGTTTTAATTATTGATTTTGTGGTGTTAACTAAGCTGACTCACGAAGCAAAAGTTGACACTTGCTTCTTTGAAATGTGTCTTGTGCTAGTGCATGTTGTTTAGATGCGTGGCCTTGTGAGATAGCGGCTTATGGGTAGTATTCTTTTGATTAGTGATGTTATATAATATCAACTTGTGGTTGTGTAATGAACAAAGTTTAAACAATGATGTGTTTGCTAAGTAACGGTGGTTTTTGTTTGTTGAATGGTTAAAACGGTTTTTCTATTTTAATAAATAAGAAGTTTTAAAAGTCTTCCGTTGCGATGAATCTGATTTAGTAGAAAATATTTGTAAACCTCAATTTTTGAAAACCATGGCTGTTACATACAGTCATAAACAAAGATCTACGCAAAACTTGGCAAGTTGAGTCATCGAGGGATCCAAACGGTTTATGAACTGCAATGGAGTGCATGGCCTGAGAAATCATCACCAAAGAGAAAAGATCCAGTGGTTTCTCGTTCTACATATAGAGTAAGTGGCTCCGCCTGTGAGGGGTTCACAAGAGATTGGCATCGGTCACAGTGAGAGAAAGTGGAGAGATATAGTAGAGAGAGAGAAGAAAAGTGTAGGTTATTATGAGAGAGGAACAAAATTACGATGGTAGGGAGGGGAACGAGATAAAGAAACCGATGTCTTGGGTTTCATAATTATCATGTTATCAAAAATGCCCTGGAGTATCCTTTTGTTTTATAATTATACCTTGGTGTTTTAAATGAAAACTACAAAATTAAATCACAGTCATTGATGGTATAGATCTAATGGCCTAGATTGGTTCCTTAAGTTCTCTAAATAAGTATTGTTCTTTATTGATTATTGTTCTATATATATAAACTAATCACTTGAATACATAAAATTTGATCACTTAGATCAATTTGCACATTTAGTGCTTCAAAAATACAGATAACTAGTATCTAATTACAAAATGTTCACTAAGAACTATACATACTACTGTGGCATAGCCCAGTGGTATAGGGGTTTTACCTCATAGCTCAGGTCTTAGGTTCGAGTCTGAACAGTGGGGGTTTTTCTATAAAATGGTGGAGGGTATTACTCCCTCATGGTGCGTAGCTTGGGGCTCGCATACTGCCCTATATGAATGTCACTACGGACTCAGCCCACTAAATTCGCTGTAAAAAAAAAAAGAGGTATATATACATAACTAATCTATTTAAGATACTTAGGATGTTTCAACTCCCATTATGCGGTTTCGGTGTTAATATTGTCCATTAGATGTTTAAAATATGGCATATGTTTGAACCCATCCTTTTTAGACCTCACAACTTTGATCAACTTGTATCTGAAAAAGCTGTTTTGTTCGATTTGTCACTAAGCATTCTCAGGGCTAAAGCTTGTGATGTTTTAATAATATAAATCCTAGAAAATTCTTAGAAACAACAATTTGCTTCTTTGTTCACATACATAAACCCTGATATGGGTCTTATTGGTCTAGTGCTTCCGGGTGCTTGCTAGTTCCGAATGACTTCACTTAGCCTGCCATGTTCTTACAAGAAAGAATCTCTTCTCCGAATCGAATCTACGCATATCAAATTCAGTAAAGACTTGAATAGATGAAGATGAGTGGGGCAATGAGGATGTCTCGGTAAATCTCGAGTCAGAATATAGTTGGTGGGGAGTGGACTTGCAGGGACAATACTATAACAGATCACAATAAGCTATGGTTTGGTCTATTTAAATAAGTACCTTTGAGCTCATCTTTAAATAAGTATTGTTCTTAAAATCATTTATGGGTTAAAATTTAAGGATTAAAACATTTATGAGATAAACTTATGGGTTAAACTGTGTTTTAAAAGTTTAGTAATTAATCTGCTAGCTATAGCATGTTAAGTGACTAAAACCATTAATTGCAACAAGTTTAGCGATTAACACGTTTATTAAAAGAGCTGAGAGGTTAATTAAACCATTTTTAAAACGCTAAGTGTAGAGGTTAAAACGTATTTTACCTTAATCGAAAAAAAAGTAAATTACAAAAATATTTTGCTAGTCTCTAGAATCTGATAACATTAAGTGGTTTCCCACTAAAAGCATAACGTATGATTGCTATAAATACCCATTTGCTCCAAGAAAAAATAAACAAGAATTTGCATAGGTTTTTTTGTTGCATGCATAGATATGGAGAATTTTTCATTCAAAGTTCTCATCTTGGCTGCAATTTTGCTTATGGTTTATGGTCAGTTCTCTCACTTTCCGTAAAAAAAAAATCTTCTTGATCGCATCATATCTTACTGTGATTATTATTTTTTTATTTTTTGAATATATTATACAATATTATGAGTTTTATAAAGTATCTCTTAAAATAATCTGTAAGAGAAGTACATCAACACATACTTACGGAAGAAAGTAATTCATTTACGTAAAATAAATGTTTCACTAACTTGTATATTAGTTTCAAAGATGTTATACCTTATGTGAAATAATCAATTTCTTACATGAAAAAATTCTATCTCCTTTTAATGTTGTGGCCATTTATGTGTTGATGGCAATAAATCTTTGATTATTCAGAGAAGTTTTAATAAAATGGACAAATTTATTTGGGTTTTTATTTTTCATTTTTCAGTAAAATGGATTTTTTTTGTCTGTTTTTACTTTTAAGCAATTCTTTATATTTGATTTATGTACGAATTAAGTATAAGAATTTACTTTATTAGAGTCCTCAATATATTAATATTTTTGTCAATATATATAGTCATAGCATATATGTAAAGGAATTACAAGCTAAAGGCATGACCTCATATGCATAAAAACTTTTTGTCATATATAATAATTAAGACCTTTTTACCCTTACCAATCTACTAACTATTAATCTTATTCACAAATTAACGGGTATAATGGTTCAAACAATAACTTTTATTGTGTATGACAAAAAATTATTGTACACAAATCATCACCCGTACGAGAGGTAAAGAGATCAAATCATGGGGGTTCAATCAAGAGATTGTCAGAGGTTGTTTTAGGAAACGGTCACTGGTAACACCGGTTAGACCGCGTACATCAGAGCCAAAGACTTACACCTCCGAGTCCCTTTGAAATATATGTAATTAATTATGGAATTAAATAAATGCTAATTAAAATTGTTTTTTGTTATTGTTGATGTAACACAGAATCAGAATGGAGAGTTGTTGAGGGGCAAGCTCCAGTTTCACATGATGAGGGCGATGTTGTGATTCTTAAAAGTTGTAATGTTGATAGTGATTGTCGTTGCTTTTGGTTTTGGCAACACCCAAAATGTAGAAATGGTGAATGTAAATGCGAGTAATTAATTAAATGACAGCAAAATATTTCAAACCTATCTATTAATTAAGTTTCTAAATACCAAATGGCTTGTAGCCTAGCAGTATCTTGTGTTGTGAAGTGGTGCACCCTCTCAAAAGGTTGTGGGTTCAAGCCCCGTTATAGACAATGAAGTAGATTTAGGAGTATGTTTAGTGGGTGTGTGTGTTTGACGTTCAAAAAAAAGTTTCTAAATAATATGATATAGGACAAACTTTATGAAAATGTATTTAACTTTGAACGAGTTTCTATTGTATCTATTGAACTTTAAAAAAATTTATTGGGTGTATCAAACTTTTGATTTGTTGTATTATATATAATTTGGATACATACATTAGAAAAAATGATATAAGTTTAATATACACAATAGAAAGTTAATTTCACATAATAGCATCAGATTAAAAGTTCCGTACATACAATACAAGAATTTAAAGTTTTGGAAAGAAAATCTTATTCATTTCTTTAAGTATATTCGTCACAAAAAATTACAAAAGTTACATACAAAAATACTCTCTTTCTTCTCTCTCCTCTTTTCTTTCTCTCTCATCTCTCTCTCCTCTCTCTTTGACATTCAAATACCGAATGCATCTTTTTTTTTTCGGTACCGAATGAAAAGGGGTGGTGTGCCCCTCGGTACCACCTATCCACATAGGTATGACGATCGTTTACTTCAACCACACCCAACGCTCTTAGAGTTCTCTCATCCTTGACTCATTGCTTCATCAAACTTTTTTCTTATAAGGTTTGTTTTCCTTGCTTGAAAAGCACACCTGCTGGGTCAATCTGTTGTTTGTATATATTTGAAGATGACTTAGGCTAGATAGACTAGAATTAGTTTCATATTGTAATCATGTGTAGTTTTAGTATAAAGAGTATGGAAAACATACAAAGATATATAGTACACATTAAATATGGAGTGACTAGTAAAAGAGTATTTTAAAGTGAAAAAACATATTTTTTTACTTTTTCACTTTCATCAACCTTTAAAATTATTTTAAAAAAATATCATATATGTCTCTCTTTAACTTGTAAAATATCGTATACATCCAAAGCATAAATTTTTATACATAAAGTACAATGATCTTAAAACATGCTTTAGATATATAAGATATTTTATAATTTAATAAAACATATTCGTTCTTTAGCTACTCTAATATTTTAATATTATTTCAATCCTCCAAGTCAAACCATCTTCTCTACATTATAAAATCGGCCATCTTTAACATTAATGATACGTACGTATGAACTCAAGAAAATAAAAGAAACTTAAATTCTGAGTAGTCATATGTGAAGTTAGAAAAATGATATATCCTCTTACTCATCACAAGATGACATGTGGAATCCTCTAATTCTCTTTCCTCACATCCTCCATTGATTTTGACACTTGTATTGATCTTATGAGTAGGAGAAAATAGTATGAGGATATATCACCTCTCGTGAAGTTAACTAACTTTTGAGTTAGGTTTTTGGTTCATGGTTAAACTTTTCATTGTCATTCAATAAGGTTTAGAAATTTTGCATCTTAGCCTTGTCATTCAATCAACAATGAGAAAAGCTAATTTTTGGCAACCTGTCAAACTAGGAAAAATTTGATTTTCCTATGTGTTTTAAATACATCCCGTTTAATACGCTATGTATAAACACGGAGATTAATTAATGTAAATTTTAAATATTTTACAGTATAAACTACTACTAACATTTTATTCTAATGGCACTTGGAACAAACAAATTGCAAAATCAAAATGATACTAACATAATATATCTAATAATGTCAGGAATACGGTTCTATTCTAATGAAAATAAACACTAATTAGACTAACATAACAAGATAACCAACATACTGGCATAATACACATATTCTGTCTACGTATAACATCTTTGGTACCTGACATAAGCTGCACCCACCAACCCGGTAGCTAGAAGCAAGCATATTAAAATATGTGGATGAAAAAAATTACTTAAAAAATATAAAAAAACATTCGTGCTATAAAAGGTAGGAATTATAATAAAACTAACTGTGTTAGCAGTAACTTCATACATAATGGATTTAAAAACTAGCTTAAGAACATCAAGAATCATTTGCACTTATCAAACTTTTATCATTCTCATGATCCCAAGAACATCCAAATAAAAACAATGTTGTAACGCCAAAAAAAAATTATGCACATTCATACCAATTCCATTCCATTAGACACCATTAATTACATAATGAAAACTTGTAAAGAGATTAACAACATCGTACTTAAAGTCAAGTGTAAAGAAAGTATCTCATTTAATTATAAACTTTAATTTGTTTAGCAGAAGTCTTTTCATGTGACGAGTTGTCTTCAAGGTGCTAGAGCCATGCGATGGTCCCTCATAAAAAAAAGTAAAGATAATTACGTAAGCATGAAGCTTAGCGAATATGTTATTTTCACACCATACCATATATACATATATCATTCTCACATACGTTATGCATAAGCTTCTTATCATTCATGGCATACCCACTACCATAGTAGTCAGTCATAATGTTCATGTCAGCTTCTGACAGTCTTATCTAACATACATGATACTGTAGTGATCGGTCTCATCATATCATTCACACAACATTGGCAACATTCACATAGATGTACTTACACATCATCATTTGTTATTGTCACTAGCATAGAATATAAGTAAGAGTACTTACCTGATTGTAGATCAAATGAGGTAATGATAATTTAGTAAGTCTCCAAAAGTATGAGTCTACCGGTATTCACCTACTTTTATAGTTACCATAACGTTAGTCAACTACTAGGGTTACAACCCTATCTAGGTTAATCACTTGATTACATTTCAAATCCTAAACATTGATCACCGTCGGTGATTAAATTTCCATTTTAAGTTTTACAATTTTGAAACATTGGTAGTTCACGATTCAGTGTCCATAGGTGATTTATGATTCACTTCCATCCATAAGACATTCACGATTCCCTTTTTAATTTAGGTTTGCTATGTAGGGGTTTCAACCATTTTACAATTGCCCCACATGTTTCACGATCCCTTGCTAGTTTTGATTTAGTCTCAATTCAATTTCTGATTGTGGTCCTATCAATTTATGATTCATATCCTCAAACTATTTCACGATAGTCAAAACTTTTCGACTCAATGGTAGACATAGTTTTCGATTGCTCAAACATATTGCTAAGTTTTCGGTTCAAGGTATTACAAAGTAGATTCACAATTCCCACTCTAAACATAGTTTACGATTCTAGTTTAGTGTATAGTTTTCCATTCATACTAGAACATGATATACGATCACTCTTCTAAGTGATTTACGATTCGTTCCCTATGTGCGATTTGCAATTTAGTGCCTTCACACTTTTCAATTCGTGATTTACGATTTGCGATTTTGGGGAATCTAACTAAGAGACTCAACCCCTTTCATTCATGATTCCAATAACTACACGGTTTTCAATTCCCTTAGGCCCAACCTCCAATTTACGATTTAAGGGTTTTCAACCCCTTCCAAATCTGATTTTCGATTCCAACTCCAAGAACATTTATGATTACTAGGCTTAGCTGATTCTTAATCCTCTCTAATCCAACTCAAATCTTAATCAAAATTCATGATTTCAATCACATTAGATTCTAAACACTTTAAAACCAAACCCCAAAGGTTTAATTGCAATTTATGTAATAATTCAAAAATTAAAAATTGGTTAATATAAATCAAAATTTCTAAGGAATGACGAAAAGCCACAAATACTATGCATAAAATCTAAAAATAACTCTGAACTTGTTTACAAATTAATCATCTTGACACTTTTAACTAATACTTAATTCTTACTCGAATGATATTAAAATTTTAAAAATTATAGCCCAAATAAAATAATAATTTAATAAAGGATTAAAACTCAAACGGAAGATCTTTTTCTAACCCCCTACCCCACACTTAAATTGTACAATGTCCCAATTGTACATAAAGATAACAAAATAAAGGTAGAAAAAGATTAGAAACGAACTCCCCTGGGTTATCTCTCGAATGACAGTCGGAGTGAATAATATATCGCTGAACTGAATGTCATCATAAGCGCGCACTCCAAGAAATCAACGTATATTCTTGAAAATAATGGCTCTCCTTTTAATGCAAAATTGCTCCAACATGCAACCATAGAAATAAAAGACTTGAGTAGCCATTGGTCTATAATAATAGAATAAAAACAAAATAAAATACCTAACTTACTTTCGTAGGAATCACGGTTGCATTTAGCATATACAACAAGCCTTTAAAGCTCTCGGTAGCCCGAGTGGACGAGTTGTAGTCTCGTGAGGGTTTCTAGTAAACACAACCACAAAGTTTCAAACAAAAAGAAAAAAAACCTAAACTAACCATGGGTTGTCTCCCAAGAAGTGCTTGTTTTTGTCCGAGTCTCTAGCTTGACTCCGTACTTATTTACTATGAATTAGAACACACCACCCCACACTTGCAATTAAGTGTGGGTGGTAATGTTGATACGTACCTGATATAAGTGAATTATCTACATAAATTGTAGCAAGCGATACCACCTTACCTTTCGACCTTTTTGTTTCCCCCTTTGTTTCCCTTGCATCATAAACCTTGCCTCCTTTTAATATTAAATTTGGCTCATCGTCAATCATAGACGCCCAAATTGGTTGTTTTGTTATGGATATTATATGACTCTGATCTACCTCCCCTAACGGAGATTCTGTTTGGCTGCTTATCAACGACTTGACGGGTGAAGTTTCCTCCACCAGTTCCACCTCTTCACAAGACTCGTTGTTAATATCTTGCAACTCCTCCACAGGTCTTGCAATAATGAGTTGAGTTATACTCTCAACTTGCCTCTCCAACTTTTAGATTGACTCTTGCTGATTTTTCTGAATTTGCTCATTAAGAGCTTACTGTTGAGCCAGTTGAACTTTCAACAACTCATTACTCGCGGCTTTAGTTTGTATGAACTTCCATAACAACTTCTCGGTTTCTGATTTTGGCTCTACTTCCCCCAAAATGGATTGAGGATCCATATATCTACACAGGAAACACTAAAAGAAACACAAAAGGCTACCGCACCAAACGCTTCGGGATTCAAAAATAAAACGCATCCTGTTCTATGCGAACAAAAAACAGAAGAAAATAGAAAAAAGTAACTTTCTTTGAGAAATTTCTCGCGGAAAGGATCGACTAACCAACAATCTAATCAAATAAACTAAAATAAAATCGTTCCCCGGCAACGGCGTTAAAAACTTGATGTGCGTGAATCGGATCAGGTTTTATATTTATAAATTGAAATCACCAAAATACTGATTACAACGCAAATAGGCAAGTGTACTTAATCGGATCGCAGTATAATTCTGGTAAGACCGAGTTTCGAACACTTGGGAACGAGTATGATTTTAGATTTAAAAGATTAAATTATTAATTAGTCTAAAGAAAGCGATTAAATGGGGGAATTTGGGAATAAATCTAAGAATGCGATAAACAATACTAATTAGACAAAAGAGACAACAGTCCAAAAGTAAGATAAAACTGAGAGTTTAGAATGAGAAGGATCAAGAAAAGAAGTGCTCTAACTTATATTAGATTACCCCTTATTTATGGTTGATTTCTAGATAGTGTAATGGATAATATTCATCGTATACCGATTCCTAGATTGGTTAGATATCTTGGTCAGAAACTCTAACCTTATAATCATGAAAAATACCAATCCTATGGTTATGGGATCAAGTATTATCACAATTAATCAATTAATTTTGAATCATGCAAGACTTAATCAATAATGATTGTTATTATTCATTCAATCAGTCAATCACACACAATGGTCATCACATGCAACTGTTCATACATATTAAAGTTAACTACTTTGTCACTAATTAACCCTTGGTCAATCACTAGTCACAATCACCTATGATCTTAGATAATCATGATAAAAGCATACATAGATTGGTGCTCAAACCTATGTAAACTCAGTCAATAAACAACAAAGTTTGAAACTTTAACACATATGGGTCTTAGATCAAGCAAGACATGATAAATATATAACTAATAAATCATCCAATTCATTAAAATCAAACCATAAAACAAAGGTAATATCATCTAAGTAAAAACCATAGTATTTAAGCCATAATCAGAAGAAAAGAACACCTGAAAATCATAGACAGAATGCTAAACATAGACAATAAAGCAAACTGAATGAAAGTCGATGATTCTTTAATTCTGATTCTTATTTCTTGAGCTCCCAATCCTCTATCAGGCTTCGAAAATCACTTCTAGATTCTCTATATCGTCATATTGAATCCCTAGAACTGCATGTATGTTTCTTCGGTCGAAAATAAGATTGAATTTATAGATTTCACGTTTCTGACGCGTCGTGTTGCGTCCAGTTTTTGTCACGTTGCGTCCATTGGATAATTCACGATCGTTTTGGATCAGGTCACTCGCTGTGTCGAGAAAAATGGACCGCCGCGTTGTGATATTGGATTTTCAGGCTTCCACCATAAAAGTGATATTGTAGCCCTCTGAGTCTAGTTTCCGTTTCCGCTTAAATCACCTAAATCCGAGTTCGTATGAGTGAGATATGATCAAAACAGTGAAGGTGTGTTGGAGTTGATAACTTTTCTCATTTTTTTAGTTTCTTCGGTTTTTGCTCAAAACTTTTCATCATCCGCTTTTTTGACCTGAAATTCAACAACTTATGAGATTATGTATCTTTTGACTTATTTACGAACAATATCAAGCTAAAATAAAACAGATATCGCTTAAAATATATATTTAAATATGACAATATAAGTCCCAAAGCGCCATAACACATATATCGGTGATTCTTCTTTCTTCAATTGTCAAATTTCACCGTATATGTAACACCCTAATTTTCAGTTCAAATTTAAACTTTTTCAAAACTTATTTTAAAACATGGTTTATATGAAACCCTTTAACTAAAAGCGGAAGCATTATAATTCGTTTATAGTATTTCTATAAAATACAGTACAATTTTAACAATAAATTCAATCGTCTTATATGACCCAAAAGCTTTTGGTGTTACCATAGTTAATCTCACGACCATAAACAGACAAATAGGAAAATATTACCAGTAGCTAAAACAAGCCAAAGCAAAGCCCAAGGCATCTACCCGCCTCACAAATGCCACTAGTCTACCTGCGGATACAAAACATTTATACACCTGTTAACTATAAAACATAGCTAGTGAGTACCACAAAAAACATTAATCTTATAGAAGCCAAGTCATCATCTTTTGAAAACACGAGTTTGGCAATATACATTTCATACTAACATACACATAAAAGCACATAAGGATGCGGGTCTGTCAATTATGTCACAGTATCTCCACGTGGTAGCTAGCCACGGTCAACATGTGCCCACATTAGGAGTGAGCATGGGTCGGTTTGGGTCGGTTTTGATCCCAAACCGAACCGAAACCGATAATATCGGTTATATGG
>JAUEJL010097747.1:0-13534 GCA_032274825.1 Drosophyllum lusitanicum
TTTATCCATTTTTAAATGCTTTTAATCCCCAATTCTGCAACTACACACAACATTTACAACTCTCCAAACTTCTAACTTTTTTGACATTGTTGCATATATGCAATATACAGGAATATGCTTAGAACATTTCAATCTTTAAAACAATCCAAATCCAGAAATCATTTGTGGCATATATGCATCAACTAACCACAAATTCAAAACAAACACTTCAAACTTCAAACATTTATCCATTTTTAAATGCTTTTAATCCCCAATTCTGCAACTACACACAACATTTACAACTCTCCAAACTTCTAACTATTTTGACATTGTTGCATATATGCAATATACAGGAATATGCTTAGAACACTTCAATCTTTAAAACAATTCAAATCCAGAAATCATTGTAGCATATATGCAACAACTAACCAAAAATTCAAAACAAACACTTCAATCTTAAAACATTTAACCATTTTTATATGCTTTTTTTATCCCCAATTCTGCAAATACGCTATCACGAACTTCAAAATGATTAGTTTGAAGAGTTCAAACTACAGAGGCATAATTGAATGAACGATTTTACCTTGAATTTAAAGTGATATAGCAAGATTAATCATACCTTTTGTCATTTTTTGACCCGAACGAAGGATGAAAATCACGATTTTCAGACCTGCATTCAACATTTGCAAACTACGATTTTCAAAACCACGATTTTTATTTCACAAATGCAACTTCTATTTCAACATTTTACATCTTGTTTCTATCAGAAATCCACAATTTACATATCAATTTTTGCAAAATGATCTCACCGTATGCTTCGAAGTTTTTTGCACCGCCGCTTGAAACGGAGTTCTTTACGAATCGCCCCTTTGTTCTAGGGTTTTGGTCGTCTGTGTTTCTCCGATATCAAAACTACGAAAATGAGATGAAAAACGGCAACCAAATATTTTCCTCTTTCTTGTTTGCGTGGAAACTGTCCGGTCAGTTATGGAGGATTCTCTGAATCGCGAGTTTTGCGGAGGTATGGTTTTGAAGTCGTCCGGGTTCGCCGCTCCCTCTTATTTTTTCTTTTTTTTTTAAATGTATTTTGAGTATGCAATTTACCTTTTTATCCTTCCGGTACTTAAATTACATCTCATATTTTTACAAGTATTTACAAATATGTCATGTCCATTTTTAGCCTTTGATCAATTATTTGAATGGTTTAGATTGGTTCTCACAGTTCTCGTTTTTTTTTGTTCTCGATGGAATCGCCCCCTATATATATATATATTCTATAAAAAGTTGTTACATATCTACAAAATAAAAAATTTATATATCAATTCCAAACATGTGACATAAAAGAAGTCCTTGCCCAAGACCCAAGGCCGGGCTCCCAAAGCACTCCAAAAACTAAAACCGCCAATTAATATTGTCTATATTCTTTTCTTTTTTGTGGCATTTTAAAAGGACCATAAAACTACAAGTATGATTTTTCAAAGACTAATTAACAGATTATGTAGTTTTATAATAGCATCTATGGGCAAGCTAGCTAGGTTACAAGGAGTTATGGGTGGTAGTGGGATTTACCATAATCTTATCTTGTAAAATATTTATTTTAGGATATTATAGAAAATTGAGTGGGCAGAGATCACCTTCTTTTTCCAACATATTATATATGTCTTGGGTTTCACCCATTAAGTTCCAATCATCCAAAACTTGTCCAATTCTTTGATACTTTTTACATTTATTAGTTGTTTCTTATTATTTAATATTTATATCTTTTATTATTATTGTTTTGTTGGTAGCGGTTATTTCTATTGATTGTTTATATCAATCTTTTTCAAATATATACCCATTAATTAAAAAAAAGTCTTTATTTTTAAATTTTCAAGTCTAATAAAATGATAGTCTGACTAATTAATTACACACTGCTCTACATTAACTCTTCTTTTTTCTCTCTCTTCAAAATTCATCAATCAAAACCAAAAAACTAAAAATGCAATCCTCCAGCCACCTAATTCCGACAAAGGTCCGGTAACCTACAAAAATACAAAGCGACTTCCAGTCACCAACGTTTCAACCCACGGCTAACTTCCAGCCACATCTTCATAACCCGGCAACCCCCACACTCTAGGCTAACTTCCTACCACCTAAAACCCCCAAGCACCGGCACTCTACACCCAAACGCAAACCGAAAGATATACATATACAAACTTAGATACACACAATCACACACTAGAATTAGACAGATTGAGAGTGAGACAGTTAGAAAGAGAAAAATATAGAGTAGGGAAACTGATTCTTCAAACTTGACCAACTCCGGCCACCAAAACAAGAAACAAAATCGGAGATGGAGAGAGATAAAGAGAGACCAGAGAGAGGAGAACCCCTGTATCTACACACATACACATTTACCACTTACTAGATGTGATCATAGAGATAGATTGACGAAGGTAGCTAGAACGCAGGCAGTCGGAAGTAGATCGGCGGCTGCCGGATGGATGAGAGAGAGATGGAGAGAATTGAGAATGTAGAGTCGTAGAGATAGGGAGATGGGAAATGGAGTTGGAGAGAGAGAGAGAGAGAGAGAGAGAGAGAGAGCGCCAAAAGAGAGTGTGGTCAGTTTTTGAAAAAGAAAGATTCAATTTTCAAGACTATTGGTTAATGGATAAAGAGGAATGGAGAGAGAGAGAATTGAAGGGTTGTGGTGATTGTGTAATTATCTTATTTCTATTGTAGAGAGAGTGAATAATAAAATAGACTGTTATTTAAAGAAAGTCTAATAGGTAATTATGAGGGGGTCATTTTAGATTTAAGAAAAGGTACAAATAGAATCACCCTTATTAGATTAGCGTAGTTAGAACTTAGAAGTATTAGATTAGCGTAGTTAGAACTTAGAAGTACGTGGTTCGATACAACAAATTAATTAATTCTTTGTATTTTTAGCTATTTTTACGTTTAAAAATATTAAGAATTATGTATATGTATAGTTAAAGTATCATAACTATTAGTGTAAACAAATTATCTAAAATTTACACCTAAAACATTTCTATGTGATAATAGTTCATATTTTTAAGCGTAAAATCTTTTTCAATATATGTTTTGAATTTGATCAATTTTAGACATTTATAATGTTACTTTTACTACAATCAACGTTCAAACTGTTTTATGCTTTTAGGTGTAACAATTTTTTATGATTATAGGCTTTTCATAAACTGCGAGAAATAACATCTTTGGTGTAGTGTTTTCTATAACTCATATTGCATAGAAAATCATAAAATATTTATTGTTCAAAACTTTTATTAATATAAACAACCGGCTTTTAGGACACTATTACAGAATACAAAATGAAATCCCTAAATATGGTTATGTTACATGAGGACACCAAAAGCTAAGAAAACTGGTTGTTCATTGTATCCTAACAAGCTATGAGGAAACTGAAACCTTGTTCGACATCCTTTCTTGCTAATTCTTGGGTTAATCGAGTTTAGTCGGGTTAATTGTTTTGTGAGTATTCTTGTAGTCGTTTAAACTGTAAAGACTTAAAAAATAAAAACTTTTATGACATACGTAAACTTTAAACATAATAAAAAATAAACATAATGGTAACATGACATTTTTAAAATTTCATATGAATTAAAATAATAACATGCAGGTAATCATCAAATTTTATTCTTTTCTAAAAACATATAAGCAATATCATCATCAAATTTTATACTTTCCAAAAATAACATCAATATATTCTAGTTATGCTTATTCAGGTTTAGTAAAACTAAGACGTATCAAACTTGAGATAGCGAGAGAAATAAAATAAATTTAAATGCAAACTGCTTGAAAATACTATGAATTTTGACTAATGTATCATTATATATAATTAGCTTTAACTTTCTAAAAACAATACAACTAACTTATAAAAAAATTTCATTGTGTACAAGTTACCCTATAACAGAAGGTAATCAATCGGTTTCTTAGGTTATTTATTAATTTTTATTTATTTATAAGGTATCCAACCTTCGATGAATAAAGTATCTAACTAACCTATCTGTATTCCTTTCGATCTGTTCTTGTTCATTCCCTTTTGGAAGTTGCGATTAAGGATCGATCTGTTCTAAAATCTAGGTTTACAAATGATGTGATTTTAGAACCTAAGATTAGGTGTCGCGATTTTGAAACCTGCAAGCAGATTGCTCGATTATCTCATATGCAATCTTGAAGGGTTTTCGAAATTGAGATATGCAATTAGCGATATCTGAGAAACCAAACCCCCAAATGGGTTTTGTTCATTCAAGGTTTGTTCAGTCTTTTTTTAAGGGTTTGTCCTATTGGTGTTTTTCTTGCTTCCAGAAATCGAGTTTGAAAACATGTAATCTTGTTTTTCATATGCTTAATGATTTGTTGTTCTTTGTTTCTTGATTTTCTTTAATTGATCTCGATGGGTTCTTCTATTCCTTTTGTTTTTCTTTTTTCCATGTTGTTAATCGTTAAGGATAGGGTTTGGTTCGGGATATGATTCTTCAATTGATGATTTTCTTGCTTCCAGATTTCTTATGGTCACATGATAAGAATATTCTCCTTGTTTTTGAGTTTGAAGATAGACTAATATAATGAGATGAAGAACATAATATTTAAAAAATTCAATTTTGGATAAAAATAGAAAAGTAACCTGCTACATGTATTATAAGTTACCACTTGTATAGAATGGCAAATATCATAAAGTTGGTGGTATTGTATTTTTTTTTTAAATTGACTGTATACAACAATAATTTAAACAAAGTTTATTGTATTCTAAATTTAAATTCCAAAGCTATTTTTTACTAATTGATATACCATATAACTGACATATATCTCAAAGTGAAACTATTTAATGTTTATAATGAAATAAACTAACTATTTGAATATACTTTCTAATATTTTATTCTTTTAAAAAATTCAAAAAATTATTGGGTTATTCGGATCAACCCTATTCTTTTTTTTTTAATAAACAACCCGAAACCCAATCTTGAATAGTATTCAGGTTAGTCAGGTCAACCCGATTTAGAATCATTGAACCTATTAAACCCAACCCTATTTGTCATATTTGGGTTCAGGCTTTTTTACACCTGTACCTACGGATCCATAAATGCTTTCACAAAACTAGACTATTCGAGGTATATTTCGTCGGCAAGATAATACTCATTCTTGTATAGTACTCTGTTAACATGAAATGGACACGAAGGTGCAACTCCCAATAAAACATTGTTAACAATGATTGATAAAGCATGTTGATGTCGTTAGACTCAGCATACCAAAAATGCATGTCAAAACCATAAATCTTTTGAGGCTAGCACTTTTAGCATAATCATCAGATGCTCGTGATCCCTTCGCGTGTATTAAGTGATAACCTCGCTACACCGTTAGGCAATTTTTCTATTCCCAATGTGTACGCTCAAGCATTCCAGGTAATCCATGTGTCATGTACAAATGTAGAATGTTGTTGGCGGTCACTTTATGCAAATATTATTTTTCATATAGCTGAATAACATCTTTACAAAAGAATTCAAGACTTTCACCGGATTTTTTTCGGACAACTTTAAATACCTATCACACGAATCAAGAACGATGTTGTATGCTAGTTGTCATATATCATATGGGTACTTTTGTAATAATTAAACCTTTTCTACCTCTAGCGTCTCGTAAATAAGGAAATTTTCACTCCATATCATTCATTATTTCTAGGAATAGTTCTCTTCTCATCCAAAACCTCCTTCTGAAAGTATCAGCACCAAAACGGGATTTTCAGAGAAGTAATCTTGCATGAGAAGATCATGGCCAGCTTCACGATCTCTAGTTATGCTTGTCTTATGCATTACTAAACTACCTGCAGTATCATCAAACAAAAGAAACGTTACTTGTGAAATCATTGAGAGTGCTTAAGTAGTTAAGTGTTACATAGATCTGTAACATAGCTACCCGAATTACCTGAACTTGATGTTGGAGAATATAATCTATTTGAGAGTGATTTTCAATTTTTTATAAAGTAGAGAAGTTGGAGAGTAGATAAAGAAGTTGGTGTGAATAAATGTGTAAAGATATGTTGTATATATGTAGTTAAATTAGAAAAGAAAATTTTCCAACAGTCACAAGGTAATTGTCAAACATCATCACCAATATCATCCCTCTTCGGCATCATTGTGCCAGCGAGATATCCTTCGCCAATTTAGAGGAAGCCGTATTTGACCCTCTACACTGATGCATCTTTTCATCCCATGCCCTAACCACTCTGCAAACCCTAATTGAGTGATGGTGGTTAAATAAAAAACCAAAAGAAACGTAAATGATTAAATGTTTTTAACAAAACTTAATTAAAGAGTTAGCCAAATTGAAAAACTTTAAAGTTTATGTAAATTCGAGATTTAAATTATTTTTAAACAAAACCTTAAACTATCCGGAAAAATACTTTTAACGTACGTTTATTCAAAATAAAATGTAAACGTGTGTGTTTAATACACACGTACCTCTGGATAATTGTTACAATAAACATTTTATAATATTACATAGTGTTTGTCACATGAATGCATATAATTAAAAATGTCAGTCTTGGGTTAATAGGTCTAGAAAAAGTTATATTTGCTTTGCATTAAAAAAAACCAAAAAAGAAAATAAAATACAACGAAACAAAGATCATCAGCCTTTCTTGTCTTGCGAAACCTTTTCCCATTTAGAGCAAATTAAAAACCTGTCTTAATTTCAATCAGAATTTGTTTATTTTCAAGTAAAAAAATTAAGTAATATAAATGTTTTATTAAATTAATTAAAATGTAATTAAAAGCCCAATGATATGATTGATGCATAATTTGGGTTGTCATATAAACTAAGAACAATAAAGAAAGTGGTTAAGGGATAGGGAGCAAATCTTTGTGTTGGTAAGTAATGATTAGGGAATGTTTCAAATGCAGAAGAAATATTATATTAATATGATATTAAATCAAATCAAATATTTTTAATGTGATTATTAGTAACATAATTGATTTTTTTTTATAAAAAAAGTCACTTAAATAAAATTTAAAAAAGAAAGAAAAATATGAAAAGGATTGAACAAGTTGTGAGTGACAATCATAGCTAGAGAGACGTAATGGGCATCTAACCCTCTGTCTGTACACACTAAGATATGTGGTGGGGTTTTTCACTTGTTTGATTTTGACATTAAATATCAAATCAAATCAATTTTTAAAGTCACTCTCACTTTAATTTTCTCATATTTCATAAATTTTATTATTTTCATAATAATAATAATAATTCTAATAAAATACTTGTTAGGTGAATGGTACGGATATTGTATAGCTAGACGAATATAAAGCATCCATAGATTAATGCATCAATACTATAGTTTCAAATGCTACATTGTAATTTCATAGAACGCTATACACAATTAAAACAAAAAATTTCAATCAAAAGGGATCTAGACCAAACCGTAGCCAATGGATCCTTTTATGCATAAAGCATGGACAATGTAAGCAACAAAAATAAGGTGACTGGATTACACCGGTTAGCTCGGAGATGAATGTAATGACTAAGAGAGTTACTCTTTATTGATATGCAAGTGAAATTGTCATGAACTAGAGTAGGTGTAGCCTCCTCTATCTGACAATCAACGTGTCATGACAAGTTTCGATGTCAACGACTGCATAAGAAATTCAATCATATGTTTATACACCACAAAAGTTTGTTGAAAACCCTTAAAAGTGTTGTTGAATTTTAGAGGGAGAAAGAGATGATTCTTAAGAGAGAAAATTATGTTAACACCACCAAAAGATGTCTACCATAATAATCTTAAATAAATACGAGACTTGAAAAGATGAGCGCCAAGCCGCCAAAATCATAATAAATTTAACGCTTAAATAGGAAAAACCAGAATTCATAATAAATTATGCTATATAGGTGAAAACATCAATAGTCACGGTTATGAACTAATATTCTTAACTTAATTGATAACTTTATAATTGTAAAAAAAATCTTTGATTTCAAGTCAAAAACCCCTAATTTTGTATCACGTTATATTTTATAAGGTATAAAGATCGAATGCTTTTAAATTTAGACCTTTTATCATATTTAAAATTATAAAAAGAAAAAGAAGTGTAAATAAATCTAGTTAAATGGAACTGTTTAAATGGTTTTAAAAACATATATAATCAATCATAGATAAATGTAACAAACACGTACCATATTTTAGTAGTTTAACATTTTTTATCTTTAATATATATTAAAATAAAATATGTTATAATATAAGCTTTCTATTTTTAGAATTTTTTCATCGTCTCATTTATTTTCTTAAATCATTTAAAAAATAAGTTGTTACATCAAATGCCACTTTTTTTATATGATTTAGTTTGAAAACACTTAAATATTTAAAAAAAAAGATTTACTCAAATTATTTAGTAGATACATTTACCTATTTATGTAAACACGTATACTAATTGGATAAAATTAAAAAAATTCAAATTTGATTATAAAGAAGTTTTACAAAAAAAAATTGATGATGATGTTATGTATGAATTTCAGATTTTTAATAGATTTACCTTTCTTTTAAAAGATTTTATATCCCTATGAATGATTTACAATTGTTTTACTATATATCAATATATGTTAGTATTCTTTTAACACCATAAACATTTAAAATTTACTTTGATCATTCTCGTGCTTATACATAGGGTGTTAAACTAGTTTAATAAATTACATATATAATATTACAACAGATTTAACTATCGGATTTAAAAAAAATATCAATAATTAGGTCGTCTATCTTTGTATTGCTCCTAATAAAAAGAGACATCGATGCGTAGAAACCAGACTTTAATTAAACACATATTTTTCTAAAAGTTCTTATACATTATAAACAAACAATTATGATCTGATTGTCTAACAATAAAGTCTATATGATAAGGTATTATCTTTATAGGAAACGATAAAGTTAATTTAAAATATATTATGTAATACTAAAGGGATTATAGTTCTGCGGTATCTGATGTTCTTGATGTTTCATAAGATTAATTATGAGTTCAAGTCTTATAGTGAACAAAATAATATAGAATTAAATTTAGGTTTAGAAGTGTATGTTTAGCCGTTCAATAAATAATTAACCTATACATTGCGAAGGAGATTAATTATTCATTAGCGTGTTTCCAAAACGTAAATAGTTAGAAAATATAAGTAATTAAGTTGGGGCATGTTTTTTAAAATGCATGACTTGTAAACACAAATCTATTACGCGAAGAGAGGTTTTATATTTTCATACTAAATATTTTTACTTATTTAAACTCATTAAATTAAGACAAGTGTCAAACGCATCGAAGAAGACGAGAAGAAAAAATAATAGATTACATATATACTCATATAGTGGGTATTAGATAATATAAATTAGGGTTTAGTATAGAATGACCCAACCTTATTGTATAGTAAGGCTAATGTCCATCAGGGTTTCTTTTATACCCGTTGTACTCTATAAATAGTTATTGATGTAATATAAAATACCCACGGAGTTTTCATTATTGTACGGTGGGTAGAGAAATATATTAGGAAGAAACAAATATTTTCCTTTTTGCAATTTAGTAAATTAGTGTCTTTTTCTTATTTATATATAAGGTTATTTTTTTCGAATATTAAAGAGTGTTAAAAGGCCTAGACAATAATATAAAGGTCTTATATATACAAACAAAAGGCTATAAAATTCTACAAAGTTGTAAAATTATAATTTTGAAGTGTGCATATGTTTAATGAGCGTGTAATCTGAGTATTCTTTTTTACCAATTATAACTTTCTAATCTCTATTTAGCAAATTTTCTTAAAAATCCCCTGATAATTACCGATCACAACCTTCTATTTTTAATATATCGCTTTCCTTATATCAAAGGTGATTATTCAAAATTCAAACTAATTTTAGATACTAAAGTTTTTAAAATTTTCAAACTTTCCATATTTCTAGGTGATTAGTTTTGGTAAACAATATATGTTTATTATCCAACAATGTATATGTAAATAGTGATATTAAGTCTAGAATCTTTTCAATGCCATTATCTATTAGGTAAAAACATGTTTATT
This sequence comes from Drosophyllum lusitanicum, assembly GCA_032274825.1. Lineage (NCBI taxonomy): Eukaryota > Viridiplantae > Streptophyta > Magnoliopsida > Caryophyllales > Drosophyllaceae > Drosophyllum > Drosophyllum lusitanicum. The sequence goes on from JAUEJL010097747.1 coordinate 10,036, forward strand.
TTAAAAACAATTAAAAATGTTTAAAACCACCACCACATGATTTGAAATACTAGCGCCCATTATTTCATTTTTAAATTACTTTTCAAATATGGATGTTTATTAATTGGATGATCATAACTATTGTAAGCCTTTATATCTTAATTCTATAAACATTGTTGCACTTCAACATCACACATGTTGCTCTGATTCTTCTTTATTTTAATAGCTATCAATTATGGAGAATTAACAACCTATTCATCATCTTCAAAGATACATTTATTGGGACAATCTTCAACTCTTACAAAGAAATCACGGTTAAGAAATTATATAGAAGATAATTATGTTCATAATACGTTTATTACTATGTATGTTTTACAATTGTATTTTCTATACATATTAGTACTTTTAAAAACCTAAAACGTTTAAAATTGACTTTAATCATCCCTCGTGTTTATACACGGGGTGTTAAGCTAGTATGTATGTATGTATGTGTGTGTGTATATATATATATATATAGGGATTCAATAGAAACATTCCTTAAAATAGGAACAATGCATCTAGTATATAAAATCAAATCACTACATCCAACTTAAAATCATTGCATCTCGGCTAATAAACACTGCATCTTGTTTATAAATACTGCATGTCTAAAAAAAATACTGCATCTTGTCTATTTATATGTGTTGCACGTCGTGCACTTGCACTTCAATTTTTTCGATGTTGCATGTCGTGCACTTGATCTCCACGACGTGGAGCCGTTCCTAGCGTGCGAACGTTTGTATCTGATCCCGGTTCTATATAAAACAATGATCAATATAGAACCAGTTTTATATACAGAATTTACTGAACCAATCTCAGTATTTAGGTTTAAACAAATGGTTAGGATTACGACTGCATATTCAATTTACGTCAACTGTATATTCTGTCAAAAAATATATATTTAATTTACCCAACAATCATCAAAATCTAAAGACTGGTATTAATTTTATAGCTTTTGTATATATAGGGGTGAGCATGCAACCCGATAGACCGAAAAAACCGACGAACCGGACCGAACCAGACCGAGACCGGTCGGTCCGGTCTTTGTTTTTTATATATTTCAGGTTTCGATCCGGTCCAGTCCGGTCCGGTTTTATTTAATATAGTACATAAAACAACCAATAGACCGAAAAATTGTATATAAGAAATATAAGAATATTTCTCTATAAAATATATTATAATTATAATAGCGTGTTCATCCTGTTGCCACTTGAGTTACCTTTATCGATCATGTTTTAAAGATTGGAGATACCAACATTATATTGTAGGCCCCATCCACCCAACCGATCAAATTATAACATCATGGATTAAAATAGACTTTTATCTTATGAACAACTAATACTTTGTATACCTAAAGAGTGTTTGAATTTGATTTAACAAACTTAACGAGAAACATCTAAATAGTGTTTGATTTTGATTTAATAAAACTGATGAGAAGAGATGTAAATTGGTAAAATATAATTATAACTTAACACAATAAGTTATTTACGAAAAGTAACGATTTTATTTTTTTATCCAAAGTACAATTCATTAACACATAAAACAAACAATAATACTACTTATTTTATACAAACGTTATTTATCCTGACGAACATATATCCAAATAGTACTTACTACTTAATAAACGTACAAACATGCCCTTAGAGAAGTACGTGTTTGAACCATAGACATGAAAACAAGTATTGATTTTGATTTGCAAAATGTCCCTATCTTGTTTTGTTTAAGTGTATTTTATGGATTTGAAGAATAGCAATACTTGTTTTGAATTATATTATAATTTTCGTAAATATTTAAATTTTATAGACCCAACAATACCTTTAAAAGTGTTTACTATGTAATGATGTTTTAAAAATATATTTGATAATGATCAAGTAGCATAATTCCTTAACATATAAGAGAGATAAATCATGTAAACTATAAATAAAAGATTTAATATCAAGATTAATTTGAACCCTAAATTTTTATCTTATATTTATGTATCTATTGTTAAGTTACCATCACATAAACAAAATAGATGTATTTTATGCTGCAAGTGTTTGTAATCGTCTATATAAAAACTTCTAGTTACTTATAACAGATATTAAATTATTATTATTGTTATTATTATTATAATACTTTAGGGGAAACATGCTTGATGAAAGTAAGGCATCTTCTTTGTCTTTTTGTAATGGCATCCTAGAAAACGTTTTCTTAAAGGAAAAGGGTGCATTTGATGCGTGATGACTTTCAAAAGTCAATGGTTTGATTCTTGTACTTTAATATCACTTCACCAAAATACCAATCTTACCCCTTGTACTTCTATATCGACACCTTCAAGATTTATATATAAAAAAAAAGAATATCATCCATAGTAGCGGATGGGATATAAATACGTGTACACTATTTTATAGTTAACAACACTAGAATACTTTTAATTATATATAATCATTATTATATAAGTAGTAGTATTTAAGAATTAAGAGTGATAATGATTAACCGACTAGTGGTAACAACACCCATATCAATCCATAGTGCTTTAACACATATTTGCAAAACAATATTACTCAAAAATGTTATTAATCTATTAAATTGATATCATTTGTCCACTAAGTTGATTTGTAGACATAAGTTTAAATTGATATATTATTATTTTATATATGTCTCTATCTATAATATATAGGAGTTGAGTCTTACAATTGTTTATGGCAATAAGTTAAATTCCAAACAATTAAAATGATTTAATCTAACTTTTTGTTATTCTTAGATCTTTTAAATAATTAAAACTTTATTAAAAAAATTCATTATATTTTAAAAAGGAAAAGAAATGGTAAATTTGATCCAATCTGCTTTTAATCTTTGATACTAGGTTAATTCAACTTGATTCAAAAGAGATTTAAGAAAAGTTAAAGGTAAGCTTGTCCTGACATAGTTTGACCAAGACATGCATGTTTTCCTTATTAAAAGATGACTCATATATACCAAACGGACTTGTTTGTTTGGCTACGTCTACCCACCTTGAGTTCGATCTATTACAAACGAAAACCATAACTTTACTTTTTATACAATTGAAAGGAATATATAGTTAGAAACCATCCATTTGACCTTTGTAATAAGTAAAGGTAATAATTGTATTTTCAGATAATTAAAGCAGTTACTCTGATATTTGAAACGTATATACTATGAAGGTCAAACACTCCCACTATCATTTATATGGAGTATCACTCTCTAGAGTATAATTCGACCACCTATTGTCCCTCCAGTAAAGGTTGTAGCCAATGTTTTAAAAACCGGTTTTTTAGTTGACCCGGTCTCCTCACCGGGTCACGGGCCAACCGGTTCGACCGGCGGGTCAACCCGGTTTCTAGTTTTTATTTTTTATATATGTATATATGTGTGTATACATATGTATAAAGTGCAAAAAATTTAAAAAAAGTAACGCATCAAACTCACGATCACTTAGTATATGAAATTCACTATCATTTCCAACTTCATCATCATCATC